>JAEVFN010000036.1:1169260-1275018 GCA_030449075.1 Murraya paniculata | reverse complement strand
GGGAAGTTCCGAGTTTCACTCGTCGAGCTTCATCGAACTGGTATGCAACAACGCCACGTACTTCGACAATAAAGAATATATATATATATATCTATATATATAAATGCTTGGAATTTTATCCTTACTTGGAACTTCCCTTAAGGCCCACTTGGACTTATAACTGCCAAGAAATGTAACAGCCCGCACTATGCTGGAAGGTTACTGCCGATATACCTTTCTTTATCAGAGGAGATAAACCACTCTCCTTTTGTTTAAGTTCTTTACCAATTTATTGCAAGCCTAGCAACAGTTTGGCTCTATGGGTTGCATACACAGTACCAGATCTGGAATCCCAGAAATGGTGCTCTGAGGAAGGGGAGAGAGAAGATTTACAACTGTGGGGAGAGATCCGGTCTCTATGCCACAGAGGATTCGTAACAATTTATATGGCAGATCTGATACAGATCAGTCTGCGAGCATGCATAAAATTACAGATCTAAGAAATTAAACTCAACAAACCCTTAGATCTATGCTTTAAAATATAAAATTATTACAGATTTGAATGAATAATTGAATAATCGAAAGCTTTAAATAAATAAATTAAATGCTTACATGAAAACTTGGTCTTTATGATCCTGAACTTCTTTAAAAGAAATAAGAATAAGCTTTATTGTTTGATCCCGGAAGTCAGAACAGGATTAAAAATCCAGAAATGTTCTTCGTTCTACAAACAAGAGAGAAAAGCTTTAGAGGGAGAAAGAAGAGAGAAGGAGGAGAATGCTCAAAATAGTTCGGATCCCTTCAACTGAAGGCTAAGAGGAACTATATACCTCAATCCGTTACAAAGTAAAATAAAATAATTGCTATCTTCACGTGGGGGACAGGTGGAGGAGACCAGATCCGTGAAATCCGCAAGTGGAGAGAGCATCTTTGAAAGTTGGTGCTTTAATTGACGAGGCTTCACGTGCGTGGGACCCCGGCATCTTTGATGATCTTTACAAAGAGACAAAAATATTTGTCTTCACAGCTTTTCCCGTAGAGGTAGTGAGTGAAGGAAGACAAGTATCTTTGTATTTGATTCAAAAAATATACAATAAAATGTACAAATATCGGATATTTTTTTTTTTTTTTTTTTTTTTTTCAACAGATAAAATTACTGAAATGAAAAATTTACAAGTAAAATAATTACATGCTTTAATGCTTTATAAAGGAGTGAGAATGTTGAAGCAGTCGTCTTCATTATCATCTCCTAGGGAAATATGGGCTCTTCGTCGTCTGATGATGACTCGGGCGACAGTGACGCTGATTCAGATCTGGAGGAGAGGAGCTGATGCATAATGTTGAAATACTCTAGCCTCGGTCTTGGCTGCGGCCAATTTGGATTGGGCCAAGGACTTTTGACTGAGGAACGAGGATTGGGCTTTAGTTTCTTCAATAAGTGGGGGTCATATGGCCATGAGATTGAAGCCATTTAAGAAATAATAGGTTCAGTCAGTTTTGACTGTTCATCAAATTTAGACCACCACTTGACTTTAAAACGTTCTTTGCAATAGGGTTTGGCTTTCATGGAAATGGAAGCGAAGGCTCCACATCCAGACCCAAGGCATAAAGAAATTGGAACAGAAACAGAGGAATGGTGAGAACCGTTTTTTCTGATTCTGTGGGCTTATAATGGCTTTAAAAATGTCTAGGCAGACTTGGGCATTCGTTGTAAGGATTTCGGTGCATGGCCGAAAGTAGTTCCACATTGGTGAAACCAATTGGGGTAGGCTTTGAATGGTTATCTTTGAATGAAAGAAAAATAACCAAGAATGGGAATGCTTTGGATTGGTAATAAAGAAGGTATTAAACCACGCCTGTTGGTAGTCCCAATAGGAGAAGGAAAGGCAATGGTCTAATTTTGACTTTAAATTTGGCGGGAAAACTTGGGTTTTATGAGAGGTTGACCCCATTGGTTTTGGGCTTATAACTCTAAGGATTGTTTGCTGTAGAGTATGCCGGGTCGGTATGAGTTTCTCCCAAGGAAGAAATGTTGAACTTTACAGATTCAGTGACTTCCAAATATTTTGATAATAAGGTTGGGGTGGTTTGTTAAATCCCATGGTTTAAAAAACCAACCCTTTGGAAAACTATTTGAAAGACATTGAAATGGATTAGCATTATAAAATCCATCTTCAGCACATAAAATATTTTGCTGATGAATTTTATCATACCAAACCGATCTTTGTGAGGGTCCAGATTGTGAAATCACAATTTGAGAAGATGGGCCTTCACTGGGTATAATTTTTCCTGTTAAGCAAAGTTTTGGAATTTCTTTGGAAATTTCTTTTTGTGAAATAGCTTGGCTTTGAGTAAAACTTTGAAATGCTTTGAAAAGTTCAGGGATTGGGAAAGGGACGTTATCCAATCATTTACCTGATCCTGGGAGGCCAAGGCTTTAACTTTTGCTTCATCATCTTCAATCATATCAATCCAAGACTTTACAGGCTTTGAAGAAGATATTGCTGCAGATAGCAACTTCTCTTTGGGTTCTTTAGGAGATAGGGCTTTAGGTGAAGAAGAAAGCATTGGGACAATGAGCTTCCCTTTGCCTTTGTCTTTTTTCTTTGGAGGCATTATCTGTTTTGTAAGAATTCTCTGGTTAGAAAATCTGGTACAGAGTTCTTTTCTCCTTTAATAAATTCTATTTCAAAATCAAAAACACTTAAAATTGCTTGCCATCGTGCAAAAATTTGTTTTGATGCAACGTTTTGAACATCTTTTTCTAAAACATGTTTTGCAGCTTTGCAATCAATTCTGAGTAAAAATTTTTGATTTAATAAATCACTTTGAAATTTAGAAATGCATAAAACAATGCTCAAAATTTCTTTCTTTATAGTAGAATAGTTTCTTTGGCAATCATTCCAATGTGCAGAAACATACTGGACTATATGCTCTTTATCATTTTCTATTTGCTTTAGTATGCCACCATAACCTAAGTCAGATGCATCGGTCTCAACTATCTTAGGTAATGCAGGATTAGCAAGATGCAGACATGGAATGTTCTTTACACTTTCTTTAATTAATTAACAGCTTTAGTATGCTCATCAGTCCATTCAACAGGTTTCTTTCTTAACCTATCATGCAAAGGTTTAGAAATCCTATTTATATTGGGACAGAAATCAAGCACATAATTTAAACTTCCTAGGAATCTTTGCAATTGCGTCTTATCAAGTATCTTGTCTGGAAACTTGTCAGCAAATGCTAGGGATCTTTCTATAGGGGTAATGGTTCCTCTGGAAATATAGTGTCCTAAGAACCTAATCTTTGTTTGGAACAAAGAAACTTTTGAACTAGAGACTGCTAAACCAGCCTTCCTAGTTGCAAAGTAAAAAGTCTTTAAATGTTTGAAATGTTGATCAACTGAATTGGAAAAGACCAACACATCATCTATATAAACTATACAGAAATCAGAATAAGGGTTATAAATGTCATTCATAACTCTTTGAAATTCTGATGGCGCGTTCTTTAGACCAAAAGGCATAACGGTCCACTCATACTGTCCGAATGGAACAGTAAAAGCAGTTTTGTATCTATCATTAGGGTGGATTTGTATTTGCCAAAATCCCGATTTCATATCGAATTTGGAAAATACAAAGGCAGAGTGAAGTCTTTGGAGGAGATCTTTCTTATTGGGAATAGGGTACCTAATCCACTTAAGGGCTTTGTTGAGGGGCTTGTAGTTGATAACTAATCTAGGAGTTCCTCTTTCTATTTCTGAATTTTTGTTCACATAGAAAGCGGCGCACGACCAAGGAGACCTAGATTTGACTATAAGACCCTTAGATTCTAAGTCTTTGATTTCTGCTCTACAATGTTGCTCCAATTCAAGATTCATCTGAATTGGGCGGGCTTTGGTTGGGATTTGTCTATCATCAAACCCAACTTCATAAGGCAAATCTACCATATGGTGTTTCCTATTCCAGAAAGCAGAAGGCAGATTAGCACAAATTTCCTTTTCAATTAGAGCTTTAAAATCAGAAATCTTTCTTTGAACAAATTTGTCATCAAGTTGATTCTCAATGCGATGTAAATGAATGGTTTTCTTCAAATCAATCAAATCATCTTGTTTGGTTTTAATTAAAACACTAACATGGTTTTTATGAATAGAACTTGCTTTAATAAGGTTCAAATTCCTTGTTTTCGGTTTTTCAATAAAAGGGAAAACAAGTCTTTTACCATTTGCTTTAAAAGATATGCTATCATAATTTACAGTATATGGTGTAATGATGTTAATGAATGGAGTACCTAAGATGACTACATGATGAATGTCATCAGTCACAACAAAAGTAGTTCTGAAATCAAAATCATCATTTTTTATGGATGCATCAACTTTAGAAGAAATGTCAAGCTTTGAATTATTTGCTGCTGAAAGTTTTTCTTTTGTCTTTTGTCGAAATCTTTTTGGAACAAAATTTTCTTTAATGCAATTTAAATCGGCTCCTGTATCAAATAATGCTACAGTGTCAATTTCAAAATCTTCTGAAAATGCAATTTTGACTTTAATCAAATATTTTCTAATCGTGATCTGCTTTAGGATTGCTAGAAAGTTCTCAGGTAGGGTTTCTAGACAATCTATCTTTTGGTCATCTTCTTCTTTGGGATCTATGTCAGGTTCTGATTCTGATTCTTTACTTTTGACAGAGTGGTCTTCCAATTGCTTTTGCAAAAGTAATTGGATAGTATCAGAATCGGTTTTTTGTTTTTCCTTGAGAGTCCTAATCTCGGCTTTGACATCATTGATCTCTTTTTGGAGATCTTGAATAGAAGGGGTTGACTTCTTGGACTTTTTCTTTCCTAAGATCTCTGTGAGGTCATAGGCTGACTTTTTCACTATAGGAACCTTAGAGGATGACTCGGCTTTTTCCCTTAGTTCTAGGGTTTTCAGGAGTCTATCTAAGTAATCCTTTTGTAGAGTAGGGTCAGTAATATGTTTGACTAGTTCTAGGTAGACTTCCTGGTCCTTAGTCAATACATTGACTTTCTTTAGATAAGATTCAGATTCCGAATCCGAATCACTATAAGAAGAGGTATCAGAGTCAATTAACTCGTCAACCTGAAGGGCATCAGAGTCTCCTGTCATAGAAGACTCAGAATCAGAGGAATCTATAAGTAGGGCAGAGATTTTGGAAAGGATTTCCTCATCTAGACCTAATTGGTTGAGCTTTTTGCTCATCCTACAATACTTTGAAGTGTGGCCCTTTTTGCCACATCTATAACAGGTTGCTTCCTTGTAATTGAAGGAAGACTTGGCTTTGACATCAGAGGATTTGGCTTTAAAATCCTTCTTCCTAGAGAAGTGTTTCTTTCTATAGGGTTTCGAAGACTTCCTATAGTAAGGTTCTCTAGATTCTTTGTAGGGTTTCCTATACCTCTTTGACTTATGATGTTTTTTGTAGGACTTTGTAGGGCACCTACCATCACAATCTTTCGAGGTGGAGGCTTTAAAAGGGTCATAGTTGAACTGTTTACAGAAACCACCTAACTCTTGCTTAGACTTCCTAAGCTCCCATTTGAGCCGTTTCTGTAACTTTATATCCTGGCAAATCTTTAATCCTTCCTTATTGACAAAACTAACTAATTCACCGTAGGTGAGTTCATCATAAGGAATTCTATTGTCGTGGAGGGCTTTAATGGAATTTCTAACCTTTTCACCTAATAGGGTAGGTAATCCGGCTAAGAACTTCTCTTTCCAAGTGATGTGATGTGCATCATCTCTTAAAAAGAGTCGTGTAAAGAATGTGGTTTTGTAGGCTTGGAATTCACTAAGCTTTCTACACCTAAGGTTGTGAAGAAGCTCGGCATTCTTGTCTCTAAGGTGAGAAGGGTCACCTATAAAATGTAAGGATATGGTAAGAATGAGGGTAGCTACAGCATCCTGAATAGGATTGCCATATTCATCCAAAATTGGAATCTTATCCTCATTTGTCTGGACGGCATTGAGTATATCTAGTTGTTGTTGTTTGGTGAGGAGATGATCCCACCAACCTTTAAGCTGGCCCGTGAACCCAGCTATAAGGATCTCTGCTATGGCTTGGTCAGAGGTTCCTGATTGGGTTTTATAGGCATTAGCTGCCATGGTCATCTGTTGTAATAATCCTAGGATGTTGTACTCAGACATCCCGTCTATATTCCATTCATAGACAGAGGATGCATTATACCTAGATTGGTTTAATGCACTAGGCCTATTGTCTATGGTAAGGTCAGGAGGAGTCCTAGTTGTAGGTAAGGCTAACTCCCAATGGACTTTGTTGACTTTAGGTTCTTCTATAGGTTCTTCTCTAAAGGCATCAGCTTCTGAGGTGGCTATAGAAGATGTGTCATAGTCGATGTCTAATACTCCCAGCTTACTAGATTGAGTATCAGGTGCTATCTGTGGTTTGCTAGTAGAAGAGGATGATTCTATCCTATCTAGCTGTTCTCTAATGGCTTTGGCAAAGTCAGATTTTGACTCTTGAACCGCTTTCTGGCTGGTCCTTGAAACCTGGAAAGGTTTGAAGATAGGTTCCTTAACCTTCTTCTCAGTACTAGTCTTTTCTATTGACTTTGGAGTTGAGGAAATAGTAACGGTTGACTGCTGGATTTGGTTCTCTATCCTAGTCAACTGGTTTCCTATTGTATCTAAATTGACATTACAGAAATTATTCTGTTGAATAATGCTATCTATGTTTGTTTCTAAATCGTTGTCTGGCTTTACTATCTTATAAGGTGAAGCTTTAATCTGAACAGGAGGTTCACCGACTTCAATGGTGATTCCTCTGCGAGGAGGATGTTCAGATTCTATGGTCCTACCATTGGTGAGGGTCCAGGTAGGGACAGTCTTTCTATTGACAGGGTTTGATTCCTTAAAAGGATAATCTATGTGATTATCTTTTGCATATATTTCAAACCAATCGAAGAAAAGAATGTGGACTTTATGAGTATTGACAAATCTATAATACTCTTCTTGGATTACATTTCTTCTGTCGAGGAAATGTCTAAAGAACCAAAGGCTTTTTTCTCTATTGGCTTTGGAATAGAAATCTTTCTGTAGCAGAGTTTTGTCTAATACAAACTCTTTTTCTAAGACATTCAGAATGTTTTCTGTGACTGCAGAAAACGTAGGGGAAGTAGGAGGAGAAGGCTCTTTCTCTTCCTGGTTTTGACTCTGTTGACCCTGATGACTACTAGTATAAATAGGATGAGGTACACTAGTAGAATAGTCTACAGAATTTAAGGAGGAACTAGGTAAGTCCGAGGTGGAGAACCTAGGTTGACTTTGTAAGGAGGGAATCGGAACGTTCACAAGAGAAGGTATCCTTGTGAATTTCCTTTCTAGAGGAGGTATTGCAGAGGAGGTGGAGTCTCTATCACTAAACCTAGAAGACGTTGACCTTCTAAATGATAGTTTGACTCTACCATCAGAATACTGAGTCACATTTTGCAACTCTGTATTAGGTTCTATATGTTTTGGAACTACTGGTTCAGTGGCTCCTTCTAGAATCCATTCGTCTGGAAGGCTAATATCTTTCCATTGAATAGCCCTAGGTATGACAGTATTGGCTCTAGATAAATCAGTCTGCAAAAGAAGAGTTTCTTCCTTCTTTGACTGGAACCTATGCAGGGTATTAGCAAAGGCAGAAATCATTGCTTTATAGGAGATCCTAAAAATTATGGCTACAGGAATAGACCCACTAATCATATTGTAATTATGAGTCTTGATCTGTAAGATCATACTTCTAAGGATATTCCTATCTTTAAGGGAAACTGTTATGTTTGGATAACAGCTGAATGAAATGGGACCTTTACATAAGCTAGATTCGACACTGCTTAGCAGAGAATCATCAAAGTTGACGAATCTCGCATCTCTAAGGACTGCTAAGATGGAAGTATCTAGACCTTCTTTGGTCAACGGCTTAATTCCTACTTGGATTAAACCGATGTGGATATAGTTATACTTCTTGTCCTTTAATTGCTTCAAAGACTGTTCTGAAAACAGTTGAATAGTTTCAAAAGGCTTTGAAAGAGTGATGTCACGTTCTTCAGTCTTTATGACATAATCATTTTTCAGAAAATCAAGCTTTTTGGTTTTGTAAATCAAATCTTTAGAAACCTTTGGTAATTCCCAACAATCAATTGCTTTATTAAAATCTGGAATTATAAACTCTTCTGAGTTCACAACATTCTTTGAATCACTAGTCTTCCCAGAGGAAGAGCTAGAAAAGGACGATGTTCTATTCAATAAAGAATCCATATTTTCTAGATCTACAGTAGACCTAGATCTATCTATGTAGCTACAATCCAAGGCTAAGATTTGGTCTTACTGCCCTAAACGCACTCCGGCAAACGGGTCTTACTTCCAAATACTACCTAGGCAAAAACACTCACTACACAAACAGACGTTCGATCTATTGCAAACTTTGAAAATATAAATGCTTTAATCAAATATCACACTATCCTCCCCTTGGCTCTGATACCAGGAGGAAATAGGATCGGAGGAAGGATGTGTTCTCGGTCAAGCATACAAGTCAAGATTTTAATAAGTCAAGATTTTATCGGGGTTGTCAATTTTAGATTGAGGTACGTGGCATTCCAGTTCGATGAAGCTCAACAAGTCATCCTTACTTGGAACTTCCCTTAAGGCCCACTTGGACTTATAACTGCCAAGAAATGTAACAGCCCGCACTATGCTGGAAGGTTACTGCCGATATACCTTTCTTTATCAGAGGAGATAAACCACTCTCCTTTTGTTTAAGTTCTTTACCAATTTATTGCAAGCCTAGCAACAGTTTGGCTCTATGGGTTGCATACACAGTACCAGATCTGGAATCCCAGAAATGGTGCTCTGAGGAAGGAGGGAGAGAGAAGATTTACAACTGTGGGGAGAGATCCGGTCTCTATGCCACAGAGGATTCGTAACAATTTATATGGCAGATCTGATACAGATCAGTCTGCGAGCATGCATAAAATTACAGATCTAAGAAATTAAACTCAACAAACCCTTAGATCTATGCTTTAAAATATAAAATTATTACAGATTTGAATGAATAATTGGATAATCGAAAGCTTTAAATAAATAAAATTAAATGCTTACATGAAAACTTAGTCTTTATGATCCTGAACTTCTTTAAAAGAAATAAGAAATAAGCTTTATTGTTTGATCCCGGAAGTCAGAACAGGATTAAAAATCCAGAAATGTTCTTCGTTCTACAAACAAGAGAGAAAAGCTTTAGAGGGAGAAAGAAGAGAGAAGGAGGAGAATGCTCAAAATAGTTCGGATCCCTTCAACTGAAGGCTAAGAGGAACTATATACCTCAATCCGTTACAAAGTAAAATAAAATAATTGCTATCTTCACGTGGGGGACAGGTGGAGGAGACCAGATCCGTGAAATCCGCAAGTGGAGAGAGCATCTTTGAAAGTTGGTGCTTTAATTGACGAGGCTTCACGTGCGTGGGACCCCGGCATCTTTGATGATCTTTACAAAGAGACAAAAATATTTGTCTTCACAGCTTTTCCCGTAGAGGGTAGTGAGTGAAGGAAGACAAGTATCTTTGTATTTGATTCAAATAAAATGTACAAATATACGGATGCTCTTTTTTTTTTTTTTTTTTTTTTTTTTTTTTCAACAGTAAAATTACTGAAATGAAAAATTTACAAGTAAAATAATTACAATGCTTTAATGCTTTAAAGGAGTGAGAATGTTGAAGCAGTCGTCTTCATTATCATCTCCTAGGGAAATATGGGGCTCTTCGTCTTCTGATGATGACTCGGCGACAGTAGACGCTGATTCAGATCTGGAGGAGAGGAGCTGATGCATAATTTTGAAATACTCTGCCTCGGTCTTGGCTGCGGCCAATTTGGATTGGGCCAAGGACTTTTGACTGAGGAACGAGGATTGGGCTTTAGTTTCTTCAATAGTGGGGGTCATGTGGCCATGAGATTGAAGCCATTTAAGAATAATAGGTTCAGTCAGTTTTGACTGTTCATCAAATTTAGACCACCACTTGACTTTAAACGTTCTTTGCAATAGGGTTTGGCTCTCATGGTAATGGAAACGAAGGCTCCACATCCAGACCCAAGGCATAAAGAAATTGGAACAGAAACAGAGGAATGGTGAGAACCGTTTTTCTGATTCTGTGGGCTTATAATGGGCTTTAAAAATGTCTAGGCAGACTTGGGCATTCTTTGTAAGGATTTCGGTGCATGGGCCAAAGTAATTCCACCATTGGTGAAACCAATTGGGTAGGCTTTGAATGTTTATTTTTGAATGAAAGAAAAATAACCAAGAATGGGAATGCTTTGGATTGGTAATAAAGAAGGTATTAAACCACGCCTGTTGGTAGTCCCAATACGAGAAGGAGAGGCAATGGTCTAGTTTGACTTTAAATTTGGCGGGAAAACTTTGGGTTTTATGGAGAGGTTGACCCCATTGGTTTGGGCTTATAACTCTAAGGATTGTTGCTGTAGAGTATGCCGGGTCGGTATGATTTTCTCCAAGGAAGAAATGTTTAAACTTTACAGATTCAGTGACTTCCAAAATATTTTGGTAATAGGGTTGGGGTTTTGTTAAATCCCAGGGTTTAAAAAACCAACCCTTTGGAAAACTATTTGAAAGACATTGAAATGGATTAGCATTATAAAATCCATCTTCAGCACATAAAATATTTTACTGATGAATTTTATCATACCAAACCGATCTTTGTGAGGGTCCAGATTGTGAAATCACAATTTGAGAAGATGGGCCTTCACTGGGTATAATTTTTCCTGTTAAGGAAAGTTTTGGAATTTCTTTGGAAATTTCTTTTTGTGAAATAGCTTGGCTTTGAGTAAAACTTTGAAATGCTTTGAAAAGTTCAGGGGATTGGGAAAGGGACGTTATCCAATCATTTACCTGATCCTGGGAGGCCAAGGCTTTAACTTTTGCTTCATCATCTTCAATCATATCAATCCAAGACTTTACAGGCTTTGAAGAAGATATTGCTGCAGATAGCAACTTCTCTTTGGGTTCTTTAGGAGATAGGGCTTTAGGTGAAGAAGAAAGCATTGGGACAATGAGCTTCCCTTTGCCTTTGTCTTTTTTCTTTGGAGGCATTATCTGTTTTGTAAGAATTCTCTGGTTAGAAAATCTGGTACAGAGTTCTTTTCTCCTTTAATAAATTCTATTTCAAAATCAAAAACACTTAAAATTGCTTGCCATCGTGCAAAAATTTGTTTTGATGCAACGTTTTGAACATCTTTTTCTAAAACATGTTTTGCAGCTTTGCAATCAATTCTGAGTAAAAATTTTTGATTTAATAAATCACTTTGAAATTTAGAAATGCATAAAACAATGCTCAAAATTTCTTTCTTTATAGTAGAATAGTTTCTTTGGCAATCATTCCAATGTGCAGAAACATACTGGACTATATGCTCTTTATCATTTTCTATTTGCTTTAGTATGCCACCATAACCTAAGTCAGATGCATCGGTCTCAACTATCTTAGGTAATGCAGGATTAGCAAGATGCAGACATGGAATGTTCTTTACACTTTCTTTAATTAATTTAACAGCTTTAGTATGCTCATCAGTCCATTCAACAGGTTTCTTTCTTAACCTATCATGCAAAGGTTTAGAAATCCTATTTATATTGGGACAGAAATCAAGCACATAATTTAAACTTCCTAGGAATCTTTGCAATTGCGTCTTATCAAGTATCTTGTCTGGAAACTTGTCAGCAAATGCTAGGGATCTTTCTATAGGGGTAATGGTTCCTCTGGAAATATAGTGTCCTAAGAACCTAATCTTTGTTTGGAACAAAGAAACTTTTGAACTAGAGACTGCTAAACCAGCCTTCCTAGTTGCAAAGTAAAAAGTCTTTAAATGTTTGAAATGTTGATCAACTGAATTGGAAAAGACCAACACATCATCTATATAAACTATACAGAAATCAGAATAAGGGTTATAAATGTCATTCATAACTCTTTGAAATTCTGATGGCGCGTTCTTTAGACCAAAAGGCATAACGGTCCACTCATACTGTCCGAATGGAACAGTAAAAGCAGTTTTGTATCTATCATTAGGGTGGATTTGTATTTGCCAAAATCCCGATTTCATATCGAATTTGGAAAATACAAAGGCAGAGTGAAGTCTTTGGAGGAGATCTTTCTTATTGGGAATAGGGTACCTAATCCACTTAAGGGCTTTGTTGAGGGGCTTGTAGTTGATAACTAATCTAGGAGTTCCTCTTTCTATTTCTGAATTTTTGTTCACATAGAAAGCGGCGCACGACCAAGGAGACCTAGATTTGACTATAAGACCCTTAGATTCTAAGTCTTTGATTTCTGCTCTACAATGTTGCTCCAATTCAAGATTCATCTGAATTGGGCGGGCTTTGGTTGGGATTTGTCTATCATCAAACCCAACTTCATAAGGCAAATCTACCATATGG
This sequence comes from Murraya paniculata, assembly GCA_030449075.1. Lineage (NCBI taxonomy): Eukaryota > Viridiplantae > Streptophyta > Magnoliopsida > Sapindales > Rutaceae > Murraya > Murraya paniculata. Next base: position 1,262,593 of record JAEVFN010000036.1, on the reverse strand, counting down.
TGTTTCCTATTCCAGAAAGCAGAAGGCAGATTAGCACAAATTTCCTTTTCAATTAGAGCTTTAAAATCAGAAATCTTTCTTTGAACAAATTTGTCATCAAGTTGATTCTCAATGCGATGTAAATGAATGGTTTTCTTCAAATCAATCAAATCATCTTGTTTGGTTTTAATTAAAACACTAACATGGTTTTTATGAATAGAACTTGCTTTAATAAGGTTCAAATTCCTTGTTTTCGGTTTTTCAATAAAAGGGAAAACAAGTCTTTTACCATTTGCTTTAAAAGATATGCTATCATAATTTACAGTATATGGTGTAATGATGTTAATGAATGGAGTACCTAAGATGACTACATGATGAATGTCATCAGTCACAACAAAAGTAGTTCTGAAATCAAAATCATCATTTTTTATGGATGCATCAACTTTAGAAGAAATGTCAAGCTTTGAATTATTTGCTGCTGAAAGTTTTTCTTTTGTCTTTTGTCGAAATCTTTTTGGAACAAAATTTTCTTTAATGCAATTTAAATCGGCTCCTGTATCAAATAATGCTACAGTGTCAATTTCAAAATCTTCTGAAAATGCAATTTTGACTTTAATCAAATATTTTCTAATCGTGATCTGCTTTAGGATTGCTAGAAAGTTCTCAGGTAGGGTTTCTAGACAATCTATCTTTTGGTCATCTTCTTCTTTGGGATCTATGTCAGGTTCTGATTCTGATTCTTTACTTTTGACAGAGTGGTCTTCCAATTGCTTTTGCAAAAGTAATTGGATAGTATCAGAATCGGTTTTTTGTTTTTCCTTGAGAGTCCTAATCTCGGCTTTGACATCATTGATCTCTTTTTGGAGATCTTGAATAGAAGGGGTTGACTTCTTGGACTTTTTCTTTCCTAAGATCTCTGTGAGGTCATAGGCTGACTTTTTCACTATAGGAACCTTAGAGGATGACTCGGCTTTTTCCCTTAGTTCTAGGGTTTTCAGGAGTCTATCTAAGTAATCCTTTTGTAGAGTAGGGTCAGTAATATGTTTGACTAGTTCTAGGTAGACTTCCTGGTCCTTAGTCAATACATTGACTTTCTTTAGATAAGATTCAGATTCCGAATCCGAATCACTATAAGAAGAGGTATCAGAGTCAATTAACTCGTCAACCTTAAGGGCATCAGAGTCTCCTGTCATAGAAGACTCAGAATCAGAGGAATCTATAAGTAGGGCAGAGATTTTGGAAAGGATTTCCTCCTGGTATCAGAGCCAAGGGGAGGATAGTGTGATATTTGATTAAAGCATTTATATTTTCAAAGTTTGCAATAGATCGAACGTCTGTTTGTGTAGTGAGTGTTTTTGCCTAGGTAGTATTTGGAAGTAAGACCCGTTTGCCGGAGTGCGTTTAGGGCAGTAAGACCAAATCTTAGCCTTGGATTGTAGCTACATAGATAGATCTAGGTCTACTGTAGATCTAGAAAATATGGATTCTTTATTGAATAGAACATCGTCCTTTTCTAGCTCTTCCTCTGGGAAGACTAGTGATTCAAAGAATGTTGTGAACTCAGAAGAGTTTATAATTCCAGATTTTAATAAAGCAATTGATTGTTGGGAATTACCAAAGGTTTCTAAAGATTTGATTTACAAAACCAAAAAGCTTGATTTTCTGAAAAATGATTATGTCATAAAGACTGAAGAACGTGACATCACTCTTTCAAAGCCTTTTGAAACTATTCAACTGTTTTCAGAACAGTCTTTGAAGCAATTAAAGGACAAGAAGTATAACTATATCCACATCGGTTTAATCCAAGTAGGAATTAAGCCGTTGACCAAAGAAGGTCTAGATACTTCCATCTTAGCAGTCCTTAGAGATGCGAGATTCGTCAACTTTGATGATTCTCTGCTAAGCAGTGTCGAATCTAGCTTATGTAAAGGTCCCATTTCATTCAGCTGTTATCCAAACATAACAGTTTCCCTTAAAGATAGGAATATCCTTAGAAGTATGATCTTACAGATCAAGACTCATAATTACAATATGATTAGTGGGTCTATTCCTGTAGCCATAATTTTTAGGATCTCCTATAAAGCAATGATTTCTGCCTTTGCTAATACCCTGCATAGGTTCCAGTCAAAGAAGGAAGAAACTCTTCTTTTGCAGACTGATTTATCTAGAGCCAATACTGTCATACCTAGGGCTATTCAATGGAAAGATATTAGCCTTCCAGACGAATGGATTCTAGAAGGAGCCACTGAACCAGTAGTTCCAAAACATATAGAACCTAATACAGAGTTGCAAAATGTGACTCAGTATTCTGATGGTAGAGTCAAACTATCATTTAGAAGGTCAACGTCTTCTAGGTTTAGTGATAGAGACTCCACCTCCTCTGCAATACCTCCTCTAGAAAGGAAATTCACAAGGATACCTTCTCTTGTGAACGTTCCGATTCCCTCCTTACAAAGTCAACCTAGGTTCTCCACCTCGGACTTACCTAGTTCCTCCTTAAATTCTGTAGACTATTCTACTAGTGTACCTCATCCTATTTATACTAGTAGTCATCAGGGTCAACAGAGTCAAAACCAGGAAGAGAAAGAGCCTTCTCCTCCTACTTCCCCTACGTTTTCTGCAGTCACAGAAAACATTCTGAATGTCTTAGAAAAAGAGTTTGTATTAGACAAAACTCTGCTACAGAAAGATTTCTATTCCAAAGCCAATAGAGAAAAAAGCCTTTGGTTCTTTAGACATTTCCTCGACAGAAGAAATGTAATCCAAGAAGAGTATTATAGATTTGTCAATACTCATAAAGTCCACATTCTTTTCTTCGATTGGTTTGAAATATATGCAAAAGATAATCACATAGATTATCCTTTTAAGGAATCAAACCCTGTCAATAGAAAGACTGTCCCTACCTGGACCCTCACCAATGGTAGGACCATAGAATCTGAACATCCTCCTCGCAGAGGAATCACCATTGAAGTCGGTGAACCTCCTGTTCAGATTAAAGCTTCACCTTATAAGATAGTAAAGCCAGACAACGATTTAGAAACAAACATAGATAGCATTATTCAACAGAATAATTTCTGTAATGTCAATTTAGATACAATAGGAAACCAGTTGACTAGGATAGAGAACCAAATCCAGCAGTCAACCGTTACTATTTCCTCAACTCCAAAGTCAATAGAAAAGACTAGTACTGAGAAGAAGGTTAAGGAACCTATCTTCAAACCTTTCCAGGTTTCAAGGACCAGCCAGAAAGCGGTTCAAGAGTCAAAATCTGACTTTGCCAAAGCCATTAGAGAACAGCTAGATAGGATAGAATCATCCTCTTCTACTAGCAAACCACAGATAGCACCTGATACTCAATCTAGTAAGCTGGGAGTATTAGACATCGACTATGACACATCTTCTATAGCCACCTCAGAAGCTGATGCCTTTAGAGAAGAACCTATAGAAGAACCTAAAGTCAACAAAGTCCATTGGGAGTTAGCCTTACCTACAACTAGGACTCCTCCTGACCTTACCATAGACAATAGGCCTAGTGCATTAAACCAATCTAGGTATAATGCATCCTCTGTCTATGAATGGAATATAGACGGGATGTCTGAGTACAACATCCTAGGATTATTACAACAGATGACCATGGCAGCTAATGCCTATAAAACCCAATCAGGAACCTCTGACCAAGCCATAGCAGAGATCCTTATAGCTGGGTTCACGGGCCAGCTTAAAGGTTGGTGGGATCATCTCCTCACCAAACAACAACAACTAGATATACTCAATGCCGTCCAGACAAATGAGGAATAAGATTCCAATTTTGGATGAATATGGCAATCCTATTCAGGATGCTGTAGCTACCCTCATTCTTACCATATCCTTACATTTTATAGGTGACCCTTCTCACCTTAGAGACAAGAATGCCGAGCTTCTTCACAACCTTAGGTGTAGAAAGCTTAGTGAATTCCAAGCCTACAAAACCACATTCTTTACACGACTCTTTTTAAGAGATGATGCACATCACATCACTTGGAAAGAGAAGTTCTTAGCCGGATTACCTACCCTATTAGGTGAAAAGGTTAGAAATTCCATTAAAGCCCTCCACGACAATAGAATTCCTTATGATGAACTCACCTACGGTGAATTAGTTAGTTTTGTCAATAAGGAAGGATTAAAGATTTGCCAGGATATAAAGTTACAGAAACGGCTCAAATGGGAGCTTAGGAAGTCTAAGCAAGAGTTAGGTGGTTTCTGTAAACAGTTCAACTATGACCCTTTTAAAGCCTCCACCTCGAAAGATTGTGATGGTAGGTGCCCTACAAAGTCCTACAAAAAACATCATAAGTCAAAGAGGTATAGGAAACCCTACAAAGAATCTAGAGAACCTTACTATAGGAAGTCTTCGAAACCCTATAGAAAGAAACACTTCTCTAGGAAGAAGGATTTTAAAGCCAAATCCTCTGATGTCAAAGCCAAGTCTTCCTTCAATTACAAGGAAGCAACCTGTTATAGATGTGGCAAAAAGGGCCACACTTCAAAGTATTGTAGGATGAGCAAAAAGCTCAACCAATTAGGTCTAGATGAGGAAATCCTTTCCAAAATCTCTGCCCTACTTATAGATTCCTCTGATTCTGAGTCTTCTATGACAGGAGACTCTGATGCCCTTCAGGTTGACGAGTTAATTGACTCTGATACCTCTTCTTATAGTGATTCGGATTCGGAATCTGAATCTTATCTAAAGAAAGTCAATGTATTGACTAAGGACCAGGAAGTCTACCTAGAACTAGTCAAACATATTACTGACCCTACTCTACAAAAGGATTACTTAGATAGACTCCTGAAAACCCTAGAACTAAGGGAAAAAGCCGAGTCATCCTCTAAGGTTCCTATAGTGAAAAAGTCAGCCTATGACCTCACAGAGATCTTAGGAAAGAAAAAGTCCAAGAAGTCAACCCCTTCTATTCAAGATCTCCAAAAAGAGATCAATGATGTCAAAGCCGAGATTAGGACTCTCAAGGAAAAACAAAAAACCGATTCTGATACTATCCAATTACTTTTGCAAAAGCAATTGGAAGACCACTCTGTCAAAAGTAAAGAATCAGAATCAGAACCTGACATAGATCCCAAAGAAGAAGATGACCAAAAGATAGATTGTCTAGAAACCCTACCTGAGAACTTTCTAGCAATCCTAAAGCAGATCACGATTAGAAAATATTTGATTAAAGTCAAAATTGCATTTTCAGAAGATTTTGAAATTGACACTGTAGCATTATTTGATACAGGAGCCGATTTAAATTGCATTAAAGAAAATTTTGTTCCAAAAAGATTTCGACAAAAGACAAAAGAAAAACTTTCAGCAGCAAATAATTCAAAGCTTGACATTTCTTCTAAAGTTGATGCATCCATAAAAAATGATGATTTTGATTTCAGAACTACTTTTGTTGTGACTGATGACATTCATCATGTAGTCATCTTAGGTACTCCATTCATTAACATCATTACACCATATACTGTAAATTATGATAGCATATCTTTTAAAGCAAATGGTAAAAGACTTGTTTTCCCTTTTATTGAAAAACCGAAAACAAGGAATTTGAACCTTATTAAAGCAAGTTCTATTCATAAAAACCATGTTAGTGTTTTAATTAAAACCAAACAAGATGATTTGATTGATTTGAAGAAAACCATTCATTTACATCGCATTGAGAATCAACTTGATGACAAATTTGTTCAAAGAAAGATTTCTGATTTTAAAGCTCTAATTGAAAAGGAAATTTGTGCTAATCTGCCTTCTGCTTTCTGGAATAGGAAACACCATATGGTAGATTTGCCTTATGAAGTTGGGTTTGATGATAGACAAATCCCAACCAAAGCCCGCCCAATTCAGATGAATCTTGAATTGGAGCAACATTGTAGAGCAGAAATCAAAGACTTAGAATCTAAGGGTCTTATAGTCAAATCTAGGTCTCCTTGGTCGTGCGCCGCTTTCTATGTGAACAAAAATTCAGAAATAGAAAGAGGAATTCCTAGATTAGTTATCAACTACAAGCCCCTCAACAAAGCCCTTAAGTGGATTAGGTACCCTATTCCCAATAAGAAAGATCTCCTCCAAAGACTTCACTCTGCCTTTGTATTTTCCAAATTCGATATGAAATCGGGATTTTGGCAAATACAAATCCACCCTAATGATAGATACAAAACTGCTTTTACTGTTCCATTCGGACAGTATGAGTGGACCGTTATGCCTTTTGGTCTAAAGAACGCGCCATCAGAATTTCAAAGAGTTATGAATGACATTTATAACCCTTATTCTGATTTCTGTATAGTTTATATAGATGATGTGTTGGTCTTTTCCAATTCAGTTGATCAACATTTCAAACATTTAAAGACTTTTTACTTTGCAACTAGGAAGGCTGGTTTAGCAGTCTCTAGTTCAAAAGTTTCTTTGTTCCAAACAAAGATTAGGTTCTTAGGACACTATATTTCCAGAGGAACCATTACCCCTATAGAAAGATCCCTAGCATTTGCTGACAAGTTTCCAGACAAGATACTTGATAAGACGCAATTGCAAAGATTCCTAGGAAGTTTAAATTATGTGCTTGATTTCTGTCCCAATATAAATAGGATTTCTAAACCTTTGCATGATAGGTTAAGAAAGAAACCTGTTGAATGGACTGATGAGCATACTAAAGCTGTTAAATTAATTAAAGAAAGTGTAAAGAACATTCCATGTCTGCATCTTGCTAATCCTGCATTACCTAAGATAGTTGAGACCGATGCATCTGACTTAGGTTATGGTGGCATACTAAAGCAAATAGAAAATGATAAAGAGCATATAGTCCAGTATGTTTCTGCACATTGGAATGATTGCCAAAGAAACTATTCTACTATAAAGAAAGAAATTTTGAGCATTGTTTTATGCATTTCTAAATTTCAAAGTGATTTATTAAATCAAAAATTTTTACTCAGAATTGATTGCAAAGCTGCAAAACATGTTTTAGAAAAAGATGTTCAAAACGTTGCATCAAAACAAATTTTTGCACGATGGCAAGCAATTTTAAGTGTTTTTGATTTTGAAATAGAATTTATTAAAGGAGAAAAGAACTCTGTACCAAATTTTCTAACCAGAGAATTCTTACAAAACAGATAATGCCTCCAAAGAAAAAAGACAAAGGCAAAGGGAAGCTCATTGTCCCAATGCTTTCTTCTTCACCTAAAGCCCTATCTCCTAAAGAACCCAAAGAGAAGTTGCTATCTGCAGCAATATCTTCTTCAAAGCCTGTAAAGTCTTGGATTGATATGATTGAAGATGATGAAGCAAAAGTTAAAGCCTTGGCCTCCCAGGATCAGGTAAATGATTGGATAACGTCCCTTTCCCAATCCCCTGAACTTTTCAAAGCATTTCAAAGTTTTACTCAAAGCCAAGCTATTTCACAAAAAGAAATTTCCAAAGAAATTCCAAAACTTTCCTTAACAGGAAAAATTATACCCAGTGAAGGCCCATCTTCTCAAATTGTGATTTCACAATCTGGACCCTCACAAAGATCGGTTTGGTATGATAAAATTCATCAGCAAAATATTTTATGTGCTGAAGATGGATTTTATAATGCTAATCCATTTCAATGTCTTTCAAATAGTTTTCCAAAGGGTTGGTTTTTTAAACCATGGGATTTAACAAAACCCCAACCCTATTACCAAAATATTTTGGAAGTCACTGAATCTGTAAAGTTTAAACATTTCTTCCTTGGAGAAAATTATACCGACCCGGCATACTCTACAGCAACAATCCTTAGAGTTATAAGCCCAAACCAATTGGGTCAACCTCTCCATAAAACCCAAAGTTTTCCCGCCAAATTTAAAGTTAAACTAGACCATTGCCTCTCCTTCTCGTATTGGGACTACCAACAGGCGTGGTTTAATACCTTCTTTATTACCAATCCAAAGCATTCTCATTCTTGGTTATTTTTCTTTCATTCAAAAATAACCATTCAAAGCCTACCCAATTGGTTTCACCAATGGTGGAATTACTTTGGCCCATGCACCGAAATCCTTACAAAGAATGCCCAAGTCTGCCTAGACATTTTTAAAGCCCATTATAAGCCCACAGAATCAGAAAAACGGTTCTCACCATTCCTCTGTTTCTGTTCCAATTTCTTTATGCCTTGGGTCTAGATGTGGAGCTTTCGTTTCCATTACCATGAGAGCCAAACCCTATTGCAAAGAACGTTTAAAGTCAAGTGGTGGTCTAAATTTGATGAACAGTCAAAACTGACTGAACCTATTATTCTTAAATGGCTTCAATCTCATGGCCACATGACCCCCACTATTGAAGAAACTAAAGCCCAATCCTCGTTCCTCAGTCAAAAGTCCTTGGCCCAATCCAAATTGGCCGCAGCCAAGACCGAGGCAGAGTATTTCAAAATTATGCATCAGCTCCTCTCCTCCAGATCTGAATCAGCGTCTACTGTCGCCGAGTCATCATCAGAAGACGAAGAGCCCCATATTTCCCTAGGAGATGATAATGAAGACGACTGCTTCAACATTCTCACTCCTTTAAAGCATTAAAGCATTGTAATTATTTTACTTGTAAATTTTTCATTTCAGTAATTTTACTGTTGAAAAAAAAAAAAAAAAAAAAAAAAAAAAAAAAGAGCATCCGTATATTTGTACATTTTATTTGAATCAAATACAAAGATACTTGTCTTCCTTCACTCACTACCCTCTACGGGAAAAGCTGTGAAGACAAATATTTTTGTCTCTTTGTAAAGATCATCAAAGATGCCGGGGTCCCACGCACGTGAAGCCTCGTCAATTAAAGCACCAACTTTCAAAGATGCTCTCTCCACTTGCGGATTTCACGGATCTGGTCTCCTCCACCTGTCCCCCACGTGAAGATAGCAATTATTTTATTTTACTTTGTAACGGATTGAGGTATATAGTTCCTCTTAGCCTTCAATTGAAGGGATCCGAACTATTTTGAGCATTCTCCTCCTTCTCTCTTCTTTCTCCCTCTAAAGCTTTTCTCTCTTGTTTGTAGAACGAAGAACATTTCTGAATTTTTAATCCTGTTCTGACTTCCGGGATCAAACAATAAAGCTTATTTCTTATTTCTTTTAAAGAAGTTTAGGATCATAAAGACCAAGTTTTCATGTAAGCATTTAATTTTATTTATTTAAAGCTTTCGATTATCCAATTATTCATTCAAATCTGTAATAATTTTATATTTTAAAGCATAGATCTAAGGGTTTGTTGAGTTTAATTTCTTAGATCTGTAATTTTATGCATGCTCGCAGACTGATCTGTATCAGATCTGCCATATAAATTGTTACGAATCCTCTGTGGCATAGAGACCGGATCTCTCCCCACAGTTGTAAATCTTCTCTCTCCCTCCTTCCTCAGAGCACCATTTCTGGGATTCCAGATCTGGTACTGTGTATGCAACCCATAGAGCCAAACTGTTGCTAGGCTTGCAATAAATTGGTAAAGAACTTAAACAAAAGGAGAGTGGTTTATCTCCTCTGATAAAGAAAGGTATATCGGCAGTAACCTTCCAGCATAGTGCGGGCTGTTACATTTCTTGGCAGTTATAAGTCCAAGTGGGCCTTAAGGGAAGTTCCAAGTAAGGATGACTTGTTGAGCTTCATCGAACTGGAATGCCACGTACCTCAATCTAAAATTGACAACCCCGATAAAATCTTGACTTATTAAAATCTTAACTTGTATGCTTGACCGAGAACACATCCTTCCTCCGATCCTATTTCCTCCTGGTATCAGAGAACACTCTCCTTTTGACAACCCCGATAAAATCTTGACTGTTATATATATATATATATATATACACTGGATCAGATGAGCACTCATATATACACAGAATCATTATCTAGTGAGTTCCCGCACTTTAAAGTGAGGAAAAGTTGTTACGACATATGGTATAATAGTGTATTGAAAAATTTCTAATATACACACATACCCCTCAGTAGAAGATAGTGTGAATAGTATCTGAATATTAGTGGACAATTTTCAGAAACACTTTTAATACATGTATGATATACCTTTAATTTTAACAACACAATATAGCATCTGAATGCTGCCAAAGATTTTTCAACACTGAGTCACCACCAACAGAATCAGATCTCAATAATTCTGCCCCTAAATGATAACGGCAGAAGATGAAAAAGGAAGGAAATATTAGGGGCAGAATTGTTAGTTGGGCTGGTTCATTAACCCACCAAGAACATTATTCACTTGACAGCTTATCAATTTGGCTTTGATAGAAGATAGTTCACTTGAAAACTAGACATCAGTATGACTGTTAGAAGATATTTCACTTGAAAGTATCTCGCTACGTTTTAACAGAAAATAGCTTGACCATGTCTAAATCAAGATTATGAATGCAATATTACATTTTCAACTCTTTTCTAGTGGCCGAAATTAGCTTGTCCAGACTATGGCAGTCGATTATGAGCATCTAATTCATAGAAATATTTATCACGAAATAGTTAAAAAAATGATTCAGAACTTGCCTATAGCTCTGGGAGATCCAGTGAGCTAGTGTAACCACTTCTGAAGAACCTTGCGAAAGCTTTGGTCCCAATGTTGGGCTCAATCCTGATGGACATATGGCCATGGCCACCCACTGAACAGATGAAAATTACACTACAGACATACTGACAAGCATGGTTACTATATTATCTTGTAGAGGAAACGGGAAAGCAATGGTCAATAATGATGGTGCGTTGTGGCATGATGAAGAATCTTCTGCAGCAGGGTTTGTTGCTGTCCCAACTTCAAGACTGGATGTCAGATCTAGGTTTGTAAGAGGAGTCAACATATCCTGTGAATCAGGCTTTATAATAACAGCATTACCATGTTGGGGTAGATGACAATAGTATGAAATCAAGCAAGACAATCTACAACCACAAATTTTTTATCCACATGTTAACCAATTTCAAATATTAAGCTAATGTTTATGAGTCAAATGAGAAAGGCTCTTTCTGCCACAACTCCTCAAACTGATGTAAATGCACATTAGCAATTGTAACAAATGACAGTAAACACTTCACCATCTTCATTGTCATGTGTATTCTTACCTTAGTAGGTTCTAAACTTACAAGACTGCAAGGTCGAGCTGCCACTCCACTGCAACTTTGTGAATACGGCAAAGATCCCAACTGACTCCAGACCAGACTGACAAGACATTATATAAACAGCTCGGATTTGATTCTGATTTGCAGAGAGAGATTTCTAGATGACCAAAATCTAGCAACGAAATACAGAAACACATAAAATTATAAATGTTCGTGTAAGGAACCTTCATCGCAGGCATCCGGGCCCAATCAACAGCATTCCTGTATCCATTGAGAGGAGCTCTGCCAAGGTCTGCTGTGCAATAGAAAGGAGTCTGCAATAGAAAGGACAAAAAATGTAAATTCAAGTTGAGAGACAAAGATTAGATAGGTTGGGGACATTGCTTTTTGATATTACCAAGCAGGATTATTGGCATCTCTCAGAGACTGCTGAGGAATGGTCACCAAAGAGTCACAGATCGCATTGGTCATCACAGGTGCCTGCAGAATTATTAATTAAGAAATTGAAGTCAGGTCAAAAACTGACAAAACAACAAAAGAAATCACTTATTTCTTTTGTGGTTTATTTCTTTTGCAGGGAAAATAACAACATTAAGTCTGTAGGCAAAAACTGCAAAGTGCTATAAATACTCTTGAAATGTCAAAAGTGGCACGGTACTAATACTTCCAGAAAAAACAAAGATAAAAAAGAGGAAACACAATCTAAAGCAAAACACAAAGGGGTTAACTGGGTTGCATAGCACCGGGGAAGAAAAATTAAGTAATCATATAATTCCAAAGGTTCTGCATACATCTCAAATACTTTCTTTGGAGACTGATCTTCCAGAGTCAGTAGTAACGTTGTTTCACCGCAGAACCAAATGTAAAATGTAGATACTTAGGCAACAGGCACCAAAGAATCAACACAATACCACGAAACATGTAAACATCTGGTTAGAGAGAGAAGAGCATACACTTACTTTATGCAGTTGCTGCTTCATATACCCATTTTCACACACCAGCTGTGATGCCTGTTTCTGCAACCGATCATTCTCTTCCATCAACAGCTTAGCCTCTTTTCTCTGCTTCTCCTGACACCTGCACAGCCAAATACGAACCTTTGAATCTGGAAAAATGGAAAAAAAAAAAAAAAAACAAACCCAGAACAAAACAACAGCTAAAACTTATTCCAATCCCAATTCAAAAAATCCAACCTTCTACCCACATGAACAATTTTGGTAACAAAATGTCAAAATTTCACCCATTGATGCACTTCTAACGCAATTCATATGATACATATCTCAATCAAGTAAAAGCAAAATAAATTGAAAGCTAGAAAAAAATGAAAACTCCTCAGATTTTGAAATCAGACTTTGATCTGTTCAGGATCTATATTGGAAAGAATGGGGCATTCACAGATCTGTTGCTGCCTACGCAAAGAACAGGGCTTGGGGCATTCAGCATAGACAAAATTTGAGCCATGAATAGACAAAAACTACCTGAATATCATTGTCCACCAACCCCTCCTCTTCTTTCTCCTATGTTAGATATTCCATTAGGATCCAGCATTTTACACCAGCGGCTATGTTCTGACTTGTGAGCTTAGTGATGATGAAAACTTTGGTTTCAACTTTATGGCTAGCTGATGATGTGTCTTTTCCTGCAGATAACATGCACTCTTACAGTGGCTGCAGCAAGCTGGTATCAGTGTCTTATTGACAATGATCTTCATAGTTGTTCCCAGAATCATTGTGTACAATTTGAAACTGCTAATGCCATGGCCTTCATTAGCTGGTTTACTTGCACAGTTGCACTGCTTTACCATCTTCTCTAATAAATTTTTGGTCATTGGCAACACCGGCTGCATTACCGGACTATCAGCAAAAGCTAATATTGATGCTGTGTGTGTAAAATAATTTAAAAAATTGAATAAGATTCTACCTTCCACAGCAGCTGTCAAAGTTTTAAGACCTGTACACACCCTTTTTTTAATATATTAATATATTACGATCAGAATTACAGTATTCACTATCACAATGAGACTATCATTAATAATTTTACGATAATATAATTTAAATTTTTATTCTCACATAATATTAAAAAAATATATTCTACCTTAAATTATAGAAAGATAATTTTATTCTTATCTAATAAAATTTATATTAATTAATACTAAAAAATATACATTTAATAAGTCTAAATATTAATTTTTTACTTACAGTATAATTAATATACTCATTATTTATAAATTTTTTAACTCTCTCCTAATAAATTTTTATGTTAAAATTAATTTGCGATAAGTTAATTTTTATATTGTAAATATTTTATGAATAAAAAGGAAATTAGAATTAAAGCGGGAATAAAAAAGAATTGTTGGAGCCATTTGTAATGTATTATTGATGAGATGTAATTAATAAAAAAAATAAATATTTCAAAAAAATAAACAAATAAAAGGGGCAAAGTGAGCTGTGATGGCAAAGTGAGCTGTGATAAACTATCACACATTTTAATGTATATATATTATAAAAAATAAAATAAAATAAAAAATAATAAAATTAAAGAAGAGGATGCATTCCTTGCCAATAAGAGGCAAAGGGATGCACGCTGAGGAAGGGGGAGCTGCAGAGAAGAGAGGAAACGGAGATAGGTTTAAGAGAAATTTTTTCTTTTATAGTTTATTCTCTTGTAATATATTTCAGAAGTTTGTTAAATAAAATGAGTATTTTGTTTTTTAATATGAGTGGCTAATTTTTTGAGTGAAGGTGAAAGATGAAGATTAAGAATTCAAATTATTGAATAATTACTCTCTCAAGTGAGTTTTAAAACCTATTTTATTAGTTATTTTGTTCTCTTTACCAATTTCTTTTATGTCATGTTAATTTATAAGTTTAGATCTCTTCAGATTTATATAGTATTTTGACATAATGTCGACATTTCAATATAATTGTGGCATATTAGGCACTTAGTCCCATGTTTATGACACTAATGTTAGTTAAAAATTAAAAGACATAATAATTAACTGGTAAAATAAATATAAAATACAAATATGAGAGAGCTGTTATAACCATAATTTGAAATCTAAGATTGGATCCCGTAACCTTAGCATAATTTTAGATTGATTCTTATTAATTTCTTTTACCGCATTTAATTTTTTTATTTAACAAATTGGCTATTAAATTTTAAATTCTCTATTATTCGACCCCAGACTTATCGGGTTATATTATAACTAGATATTTTTATACTTGAGGGTAAACAACACTTATGAGTTATACCAAACATAAAATATTTTCAACCTATTCCATTAGTAAGTATATATTTAAGTAAGAGATTCTTTTGTAATTAGCCTTAACATATTATTTAAAACTCTCACTTTCTTCTTTTCATCAAACAGGTAAATAAATTACATATTTCAACTTATGCCATAACAATACTATCTCACAAATGGATAATAACTCTTAGTTATAAGTTTATTTATTTTATTTAATTAACTAACTAATATCATGTGCTGATATCATATTTGCTGGCAGTTATTAATATAAAAAAGTTTCTATGAAAGCCTTTTATAGCAAATATGTAAAATAGGCCCCAAACCCGGACATGTGTTGTGTAATATTGAGACAATAGAGGGAAATTATACGATGACCTATTTTTTTGGAAGTAATTGGAAGAACCAAATTAAATTGTAAGATGACACTCCATTTTGTATTTTTTGATATGATAACGTACACTTAAATTAATGATGCATATATACTCACCCAAATATTAGTTTCTTAGTTATAAGTCATTCTTTAGTGCGGACGTCCTCATTATTTTTTAATGTGGACATGCTGTTAAATTGTGGGATTTAATAGAGTCAACGTAAACAAGCTATTAAACTAGACAATTTAACAACATGTCCGCATTAAAAAAAAAAAGGGAATGTATGCACCCGAAAATGATTTTACATATATACATATACATATATATGTGTTTGTGTTTTGGGTAGGGCCGGAAGAAAGGGGGGAGGGGGGGGGGGGGGGGTTGGTGTGGGGGTTTTTATGATATCGGGAAGTGATCGGTTAAACCGAAATGAGCCATGAGAAGCCAAACATGAGTAAGCAATTCACCACCGCGTCGCAGTTGTTGACCATGCTGGTTGCCTTTAGTCTTGCGTGCTGCAAAAGCTAGAATTTTCAACCAAGTGCCACCCAATTCATTCCATTTCTCGGCTAGAGCTAGACCCTCTCCCTGAGCCTGTGCCTATCGATCATAATTAATACAATCAATTAGTTACTAGTTGTTACTTTAAAATACCGAAGATAAATAAGCAGGATTATGTTTTTAATTAATTTCAACCTGTTCTCCGAGGTTCTTCCTCAGATTGGCAGCTGCACGCGATGCATCGTACAAAAGTCTGTCCGAGCTGCGAAACTTACTATAGTACACTTCTTTAACCAGATCTCGACACACCATGTATTTACTATGATAGTTAGGAATTACTTGTTGTATTTCATCCCTAAAACGGTAAACCGTATATTCAAAGCTACTCAGATCCAGTACCCCAATTGAGAACATGGAAGGATGCGCCACTAACAGATAGAACATGTATCTTGAGATTTGTTTGATTGACTCACAATGTCCGGCAATGTCTGCTTCAAAGGTCTGTTCATCTAGGCAGTAGAAAACTTCTGTAATAATGTGCCAGAAGAGAATGCTTTTCCCAAGGTCATCTTCAAAGTTTGGAGCAGCCTCAGTAATCAGTTTGTCATCATCATCTACATTTCCTTGGGCACCGGGCACCATGATAAAGGCAGCTTTGCTATTGCTTTCCCATGGCTTCGTTTCCCTGGCTTTCTCCTCGAAGAACCGGAAGATCACTCCTTTAAGATCTTCAGGGACTTCTTCATAAGCTACCCACCATTGCTTTTCTAGCTTTTTCTCAATGCCTAAGAGCTTGAGGATTTTGCGGCAAGGCAGGGGTTTGAGTTCATGTTCAGCTACGATGAAGCTTAGCAAACTGAGCTGACACATTTTACGTGACCACCTAGGAGTCTTAGGTAGCAATGTGGAAGCAACAATAACTTCATCGTGGCTACAGCTCGTAATTAACCAAATAAGAAATTGATCCGAAGGGATCAACATAAACACTGCCGAATATATCTCTAGGATAATCGCAACAACTAGCAATGAGAATGTTACGCAAAGATCAACTTTTGAATACTTATGTTTTTGGCTTCGCTGAAGAAAAGTGAAAAGCACCACCACGCAACCGGTGACAAAGAAAGTGAGCAGGCGAAAGGCCAGCCCCCAGAGAGTATACAGTAGCGGTGCCTTGGTGTAAAGCAAATCATACACCATTCCAAGCTCCATTTCAATAACTTGGAATGCGTCCTGGGAAGAAAGATTTCTGAAAACAGATTTGCTACGCTCTCTGTCTCTGGAGCGGAGTGCAGCATCCAAAAAAATACCCTTAGTTAGTCGCAGAAACCTATTTGCTTCCAGTAATTTTTGCGAGTGTGACAGGAACTTGGAAGACAGTGCAGGTCTTATAAAAAATTCAATCTCTTCATGAGAATGAGGACGAGTGCTACTGAGCAAGGACTGTCTAAGCTTCTGGTAGCTTGCTGACCTGAGCACCCACGTTCGTTCTCCATACTTGATAAGCCCAACAACAAACATGAGAATGGACAGAATCGAAAGGGGGGAACCACCGGTCCAAGCCATGAGAAAAACATAAAAAGCAATTGTTGTCTGGACAATAAGTTTAAGAAAGTGCCTCAACCAGAGCTCATTATCTTCGAAGGCATAAGCAGTTATGGTATCCGGACCACCCAGGTGCAAAAGCAGAAATGGAGCCCAGAATGCTTCTAATTCGGTGTTTGCATCGAGAGTTTTGGCGTGTTCATCAAACAAATCGGTGAGGCTGCCTGAAAGAATACCGAGAGCAAAAGTCGCCACAGAGTCTGCAGCCAAGTATGCGGACCATGCAACAATTCTGATCCGAAGCCTGGAATCAAACCTTCTGCGACGACCCAAAACGATGAGTATTATCTGGAGGGTTAGGCTAAGTAGAACCATCACTCGCAGATCCCATTCCTTCCACAGTTTCCGAAACCCTGGAGGAATTACCTTCATTTCTTTCCTAATCATCAACCTGCAGCTTGCGACTTTATTTCAATTGTCACACATTAGAAACAGAATTGATGCCCAAATTTTAGACCAGGTAACTGGAACACGCACTGCTTTTAAAAAAATGTTTGTCGAGTACATTGTGAACAATTTAAATTACATTTACAACATTCTAAAATAGAGAGAGAGAGAAGAGAGAGTATGCACGAAGTAAAATACACATTTAGTATTCTACAGCATCGAACGAATTCCCACGTTATTTCATTTGTGGGATAGAATTTTTATACATACATATGTGTGTGTGAGACAATTGCCGAGTTACAACCAACTGTAACTTGGCAAGAGCCTATCTATCTATCTATATATATATATATGTACTAAATCAGCTCCAACAGATATAATAATGGCAGTAATATGAATTCCTATAAACCCTGCCCATCAACATATAACAATTAACAATGCAACATATATAATTAATTTACTACCATAAATGGTTGAAATGAAGAAGCAATAGATAAATAAATTGCATATTAAGAAGTAAATACATACTTGGGAGAATCATAGTCGCCGCTGCTTGCGGAGACAAGAGACTAGAGAGTAGGAAGAGGAAGAGGATATTTTTTTTCAATAAAATGAATAGACTAATAAAATGAATAGACTAACAGAAAAAAAAAGGCACTATTTGCCTTGTAGAGGAGGTTAAACCATTTTTTTGCTTTTAACTCCCTCTCTTTTGTCCTTTTCTTTTTGCAGATGTTAGAATCTGAAATTAAATAATTGTGGTATAAACCATATATACAAAAATGATATATTCAAAAAAAAAAAAAAAGGAACCGATTTTTCTTTTTTAAGCCAAAACCATAACACATTGCACATAGCAAACTTGCTTGTCGAATCAAGTATAGCTTAAAAAGTTATATGCCTGATAAGGAGCATCCTAGTTAACTTGACTGAAAATAATGTTTTATAGTGTATGCATGAGAATGATACTTTGCTGCTACTTCTTCTTCTTCTTTTCTTTCTTTTTTTTTTTTAAATAATTATTTTTTTAGATTATAAGCATAGCAAATACTGATAATTAAATTAAGTTTCTCCCCTCCATGTGTGCCATCATCAGTTTTCTAAGATAGGTTTTATTAAACTTTATGAATAGTGGACAATTTTGTTGTTGAAGATAGTATTAATTGATGGGGAACTTTTCCAAACAACTAGTTCATGCAGTTTGGGCACATAAGACCGACCTGCGTCGAGACCATCTCAGAATGATATCAATTCTTTTCAAAGATGGGGAATTTTTCTAACCCAAATAATAATTGGGCTGGGTTGGGTTAATCACGTTGAATCCTCTAACCTAACCCATACGAATAATATAATTATGATATATTAATCCTCAATTGTAAAATTCTCCTCTTCAAGACCTAAATGGCTAACCCCATTTTTAATTTTTTTTTCTAAAAGATATCATTTCATTCTCGTATGTACTACTGTAAACTTTAATTCTAAAATTAAAATTACTCTCTTATATTACTAAATTTATTATCATATAAGTTTATTTTTGAAAGTAAGTTGGTTTCAATTTCTCTTTATTTTTTTAGTAAATACTTAACAGTACATAATTATATATTACTTTCATTTCATTACTAGACATGACACTAGTTAATTATCTAAAAGTTCCGAATGTGAAATTCAGAAAAGAGACGTGAGAAGGTAGGAATAAAATCTACAAGCTCATTGTCGAAATTTTCTTAATTTTAAGATGGTTGTTTAGCTTTCTTTATCGAACACTAGATAGTGAATAAAATTTTTATGTTATAATATATTTATATTTGACTTTTGTTTCAAGTTCATATTTTTTATTTAATATTTAATTTGATTTAACCTTTAACTCGATCAACCCAACCCAACCCAATGATTTTTTTTTTTATTACCAACCCGATGATTAAAGAATTGAGTTGGCTTGAGTTAAATATGCTTATTTAATTAGGTTTAATTGATTTTATCTCAATCCATTCAATAGTAAGTTGAGTCGAATTTTCAAAAACCCTTTTAACCTAACCCATGCCTATCCCTAACTAAGAGGCCATGTCGAACATAACTCCATGTCTCCATAAAATTGCTCCCAAGCATCTCAAATTCTCTATAAAAGAAGAAAAACTCTCTGGAAACGGCGAGCTCACTGATGCCATAGAGCTGCTAAGCTAATTTCGGATTATTTCTCTTATCTCCAAATACTCTAATAGTTGCTTAAGCATCGGAATAGGCATACCAGACCTGCTGCTGGTGCCCATTTCAAATTTTATTTTTTATTTTTTACCGTGTGTGCATGAATGACCTTTATCTGTTGTTCTCATCTGAAGCCAAAAACAAGAAAAAAACGGGCGTCAATAGTATTGATTTTAATTTTGTATGATAATACTATATTTTAACAATTTCAATTTGGAGTTTGTTCTAAGAGTTAATTATGGATTCAAATTGTGAAATAATTCAAGAAATTGAAAGAGATGTGAGAGAGGAGAAGTTCTTCAGAGAGAGAGAGAGCGAATGGGAGAGTATAAATCAATAAAATTAAAGAAATTTAAAATTTCAATTATTATTTTTTATTTTTTAATGGGATAGTTTTGAAAATAAATGAGGTTAATTAATTGATCTGCTGATGAGATAATTGAGGGGTCCAATTCATGAATAAGCCCAAAACCAATATAAAACTAAACAATGAATCATATGTAAATAAGCCCATATACAACACCAACGTTTCAATTTGAAGGCAAGGACTCGAACCCTCTGACTCCAACCCCAACAAGTTAGAGCTACCCCAACAAGTAAACAGTGATTAGCAATGTTAGAGCTACAAGAGGGCATGTCGGGAAGGGGACATGAGGCCAACAATTATTTATTAGTTAATCAATTTATTTGACTTAAACTATTAGCACCCCTACAAAATCTTTACCTTAATAATTTTAGGAATTCTCTGTTAGAACATATATATATATATATATGTATGTACGTATGTATGTATGTATGTATGTATGTACGTACGTATGTATGTATGTATGTGTAGAGTTAGTAAAATTTAACACGATCGGATTATTCAATATGAATATGACACGAATAAATGAGTATGGGTCATCAAATTTGACACGATTATTAAATAGAACGGGTTCGGGTTGACACGATTTTTTTCCGTATCGGATTAAGGTTAAAGTTCTTGACCCATTTACCTGAACAATGACACGATTATATTTTCTATTTTAAATTAATTTTTAAGTTTTTGTTATTAAAACTCAAATATTAAACATGATTTTCTCTTTTTAATTTTTTAAAAAAACAGATATATACATAGTATTTTATTTATAAAATTTTATGTAAATTTAGAACTTTAATAGTGTAAGTGTGTAAAATATTGATACATATGTATATTTGATTATATCGATATATAATATTATTTACATATATATAATTTAAACTTTAAATAGTATAAATATATGATAGTTTGGGGGGGGTGTGTGTAACATTTATTAAATATATAGATATTAAACGGGTTATTGGGTAACCCATTTATTTTCTGTGTCGGATTTGTGTTTCAATATTTTAACACAATTATTAAATGGGTCGTGTTTGGGTTGACCTAAATTTGACACGATACGCAACTGACATGACACGAACACGATTCGGTGACCCGTTTTGCCAGCTCTATGTATGTGCAGATCAATAGTTCCTAAGAGTCCTTTTAGTTTTACACTTATTAATGTCTATTAGATTTAATTTGAATAAATGAATGAGATTTATAGTAATTAAATATTTAAAAATTTTTCTGTTTTTTTTCTCTTCTTGAGGACTCCACCCCAAAATGACTCTTGCTCCTATGTCTTCTTTCTCCCTTTGCACTTGCTATCTGCTCTCTTCTCCTCTTCTCTTGTATGTTTTAATCCCTCACTTTTCGTTTGGTTTTTTTCTCAGCCACAAAAATTTATGTACTGTCTTCATATTCATTTCATTGAAAATGTCTGAAACCGTAGAAGATTTGGTAATGTCATCATATTTTTATAATTGTTTTTATTTATTTTTTTTTTACAACTACAACTAATTTTAGTTGTACCTTTAATGGCAATACATGAATTAGATTAATCAGCCAAAATGGGAGCAAGAAGGAAGAACGGGGACGATCAACTTCTTCTTGAAGCCCTGCAACCACCTCTGAATATAAAGGAGTTAGAAACTTAGGTTTTGTTTAGGAGTTAGGACTCTGTGGACTAAATTAAAACATATAAGACAATATTGTAAAATCTAACCTAATCTAATCCAATAAAATTACAACATTTAATCCAACACTCCAAATATAGCCTTAAAAATATGATTCTATCGAGACAACACTGTTTTCAAAAAATTGATGATGTCCTTTACCAATTTGAGTTTAAATTTCTTTGAGTGCAAAAATTGTGAGCATCTGCCTTCTTTGGGAAAATTGCCATCCTATAAAAAAATTATAAAAGTATGACAACATACCAAATCTTCTATGCTTTCACGTTTCAGTGAAATGAATTTGGAGAGAGTATAAAAACTTTTATGGTGATAAAAAAATCAAATAAAAAATGACGGAATAAAAAAAATAAAAGAAGAGAAGAGACAAGGAGTGGGAGAGCAGGGAAAGAGAAAATATAAGAGGGCGAAAGATTTGGAATGGGGTCCACACGAAGAGAGAAAATACTAAAAATTCTTAAATATTTAATTTTAATAAAAATTAATTCATCTTGAACCTAATAAATATTAACGAGTGTAAAATTAAGAGTATTCATAATGGACTGTAAATTTCTCTCTCTATATATATATATATATATACCGTGAAATTTAAGAGACTTAAAACTTAAAGTATATATATCGTATGGTTTATATATTTTCTTTGATTTTCCCGCACTATTCTAAGAAGAACACAGCAAAATCAATTATAATATTTGCTAGAAGTTTATTTACAGAAAGAGTTACAGAGGCATTTATAGCAAATACGTGAAGACGTGTTGTGTAATATTAAGCCGACAGATGGAAACTATTTTGTGAAAGTAATTAGAAGAACCAAATTATTACGAGATGACACTCCATTTTGTATTATCATGTGACAGCGGACACGCAGATTAAAGTTACATACATATACTACACACTAACTTGTAGTTTCCTAAATAATTATTTAACATGAAGTCTATTTATTAGTGGTTCTATCTGGAAGTGGTCGGTTAAACCAAAGTGAGCCATAAGAAGCCAAACATGAGTGAGCAATTCACCACCACGTCGCAGTTGTTTACCATGCTGGTTGCCTTTAGTTTTGCGTGCTGCTAGCGCCAGAATTTTCAACCAAGTGCAACCCAATTCATTCCATCTCTCTGCTAGACCCCGTCCCTGTCAATCATAGTTAACAACATTAATTAATCATTAGTTGTTTATTTTAAAAGTACAAATAAATTAGCAGGATGGTTTTAATTAATTTCAACCTGCTCTCCATATTTCTTCCTCAGATGGGCAGCTGCACTCGATGCATTGTATAAAAGTCTGTCTGAGCCGTGAAATTTTGTATAGTAATCTTCGTTAACCAGATCTCTACATACTGTCTTTCGATCAAGAATATGACCTTCAGGAACTCCTTCTTGTATTTTATCCCTGACACGATGAACTGTATGTTCAAAGCTACTCATATCCAGCACTCCAACTGAGAACATGGACGGATGCACCACTAACAGATAGAACATATATCTTGAAATTCGTTTGATCGACTTACAATGTACAGCAATGTCTGCTTCAAAGGTCTGCTCATCTAAGCAGAAGAAAACTTCTGTAATAATGTGCCAGAAGAGAATGCTTTTCCCAAGGTCATCTTCAAAGTTTGGAGCAGCTTCAGTAATCAGTTTGTCACCGTCATCAACATTTCCTTTGGCACCAGGCACAATCAAAGATCTGCTATTGCTTTCCCATGGCTTCATTTCCATAGCTTTCTCCTTGAAGAACCGGAAGATCACTTCTTTAAGGTCTTCAGGGACCTTTTCACGAGCTACCCACCGATGCTTTTCTAGCTTTTTGTCAATGCCTAAGAGCTTAAGGGTTTTGTGGGAACGCAGGGATTTGGATTCGACTACAATGAAGCTTAGCAAACTGAGCTGACACATTTTATTCGACCACCTAGGACTTTTCAGCACTAATGGTAAGGAAGAAAGGGCATAATGCAATGTGGAAACACTGTTACGCCTAATTAACCAAATGAGAAATTGATCTGAAGGGATCAGCATGAACATTGCTGAATATATCTCCAGGATAATTGGAAAAACTAACAATAAGAATGTTATGGAAAGATCAACTTTTGATTCGTACTGTTGTTTTTGCTGAAGAAAAGCGAAGAGCACCAGCACACAACAGGTAACAAAGAAAGTGAGCAGGCGAAGGGCCAGCCCCCAAAGAGTATACAGCAGCGGTGCTTTGGTGTATAGCAAATCATATATCAGTCCAAGCTCCATTTCAACAACCTCAAAAGCATCCTTTGAAGAAAGATATCTGAAGACAGATTTGCTACTGTCTCTGTCTCTAGAGCTGAGTCCGGCGTCCAAAAAAAGGCACTTAGTTAGCTGCAGATATCCATAAACGGTCAGTAATTTTTCTTTGTAAGGGAGGGAGTTGTTGCAATCAACAAAGACTGAGAAATCTACTGGAAGCTGAACCTCGGAAGCCATTACTGTTCTTCTCGTTGTAATGTACCCCTCGTCATTCTTAACTTTGTATTCATCACGAAACAAGTCAATGTCTCTGGAACTGGAACTAGATTCATGGCGATGAGAAGTACTTGTGAACAAGGACTGTCTGAGTTTCTCGTTGACGGCTGACCAGAGCACCCACGTTCGTTCTCCATACTTGATAAACCCAACAACAAACATCGGAATGGACAGAATCGAAAGATGGGAACCACCTGTCCAAGCCATAAGAAAGACATAGAAAGCAATTGTTGTCTGGACAATTAGTGCAAGCAGATGCCTCAACCAGAGTTCATTATCTTCCAAGGCATAAGCAGTTATAGTATCCGGACCACCCAGGTGCACAAGCAGAAATGGAGCCCAGAATGCTTCTAATTCTGTGTTTGCATCGAGAGTTTTGGCGTGTTCATCAAACAAATCTGTGAGGTTGCCCGAAAGAATACCAAGAGCAAAAGTTGCCACAGAGTCTGCAGCCAAGTATGCGGACCAGACAACAATTCTGATCCAAAGCTTGGAATCAAACTTTCTGCGGTTACCCAAAACGATGAGTATTATTTGGAGGGTTAGGCTAAGCAGAACCGTCACTCGCAGATCCCATTCCTTCCATAGTTTCCGAAATCTTGGGGGAATTACCTCCATTGTTTTCCTCAGCATCAAGCTGCTAATGACTTTAATTTATCGTCACTTATTAGAAACAGAAATGAGGCTTAATTTATGCCCAAAATTTAGACGAGGAAGCTGAAACATGCATTAATTTGAAGAAATGTGAAGTACATTGATAATCTGACTACTCTATGGTGATATCAAAGGTATGACAGTCATCTTGATCATGGTTGGCTTACAGTTACACTTTTTTAAGTTGTCATTATATGTTATTTTAACAGTAATGCTTAACAAAATTCTAATAAGATTTTAAATAACCAAACAAAAATCAAAGAACAAAGCTGTGGAATATGTGCCAGATCAGCCACGCACACATTAATTCCAAATAAATTCTTAGACTAACAAATGTATCAACTTGCTACCATTTTCTTTTTGGTTCTCCTCTCAGCTGCATTTTACACTGTTCTATAAAAGTCTAGTTTTATAGAACAATGTAATCATTGTTTACAATATATATATATATATATATATATAACAAATGAATTTGCAAGTTAAGAAGTAGATACATACTTGGGAGAATCATAGTCGTCATTGCTTGCTGAGACGTATGCAATGTAAGCAATTGCACGAATTGCCAAGAAAAGGTGGTGGAGGAGGGAAATAAGAGAATAAAGAGCAGGAGCTAGAAAGTGTAGAGAGAGGACGCTTCAATAAAATTAAAAGATGAAACAAATGGCACTAATTGCCGTGTAAACGAGGTTATTCTTTTTTTTTTTTTTTTTTTTTTTTGCAATATCAACCTCTCTCTCGGGTGGGGCTGTTTCGGGCCGGGATTTTTTAATACTTGTACTACTTTTTTTGGAAAATTTTTTATCATTTTTAAAAATTTATAATATATAAAATCTTTTTATTAGATTAAATTTAAAATTTTTGCTGAAGGGATTAAAACTTTAAATATATGTTATATTGTCATGTGTGGGTTAATAAATATTAAAGGTCAATTTTAATTAAAATAAAATATATTTTTAGATATTTATTGAGTTTTTGGGTTCGGTTTGATTTCGTTTAAAAAGGCTTGAGATTGGACTCGTCCCACGCAGGCTTTTCTTTTTGTTTTTTCCTTTTCTGCCATTCCTAAACCTGTTTGTCCCTTTTTTTTTCCCCTCTAGTTAAAAAGGAAAAAAAAAACCTAAAAACTTTTAATTTGTTTAGTGATGCACCAACTATTATCATTTTCTCACTTTACGATTAACAAATGTTAATTTTTGATGATATCACAAGAGCAATTATATTTAATAAACAGAAACTTTTAAAAAATTTAAATTTTCCACACAATGATTACAAAAATGTATTAATTTTTTTTGCCATTGTTTTCGTTGAAAATATAAACGGAAATAAAGATACAAAACTTATACAGGTTGTAAACTTTGGATGGTTCACTGTACAATTTCAAAATTTTAAGATTTTTTTTTAAAAAAAATTAAAAGAACAATAGATGGAAGATTGATAATTTATTTATTTTTACTATCATACATGAGTAGTAAGATACTTTGCTTGTTCTTCTTCTTTTAATAATTTATTTTTTAGAGAGATATTATCCCAAATTAGGGATGTCAAAATTATCTGCCAACTTATCTACAAAATCCACTTGCTACGAGTAATTTTATAAGTTGTGGGCATGTTTGATATTTTAAATTGAAACCTGCGGTAGATTGGCGGCGGATTTAGTATCGAGAAAAAATCTACCAAATACTTGCGTGGATATCTACCAAGCCACATTCTTTATTTTAATTATTTATATTTTCAATTTTAATCATAAAAATTACATTTAAAAATTAATCATAAGTATATGTAACTTAAAGTTCTTAACTCTTAAACTTAACTTATTTCACTGCAACATATACACCCCCACACACATAATAAGCTTTTATTAACTGGAAATTTTATAATTTTCAAGTTTAATATTACTGATATTTTATTTTAATTATTTGATTTTGTTTGTTTTACTTCAATGACTTGAGCCTAATGATTAGGCACTAAAATTGAGTTTTTATTTGTTTAATTAATTGTTAACAATAATTGTACAAAATGTACTTGTTAATATTGTTGATAATACTTGTATATTGATTAAAAAATAGAGCAAGACATTAATATTAGTGATGATGAATTACCTACAACAATTATACTTTATATTATACTAATGAATTGTTTGTATTTATTTTAATGATGAAATTTTTATTTCTTATTTATATTGACAAAATCTAGAACTGAGTATAGTATACAGATGGATTTTTAGCTATAATTATAAATTTACTGTCGGTCTTTGTTGTGCTTGCGGGTGGTCGTTAATGTCTGCAATAACTTCTGAGATATTTGGAGTTGGGCACATGGAAACTATTTTTAACACCATCGCAATTGCTAGTCCTGTTGGATCTTCTACATGCTCTGTAAGAATTATTGGGTATATTTATGACAAGGTAGCAAGTGCGAAGGTAATTCCTGCATTGGCACTCACTGCTTCGTGTTATCATTTCTGAATTTGTTGCTTTTGTTGTGTGTCTTATTGCCTTCCTCTTGATCTTTTGGACAAGGAGGTTCCATAAACAGGTTGTTCTCAGAGGATATGCTTTTTAAAGGGATCACCATTGCACTAGTTTTTAATCTTCAATGTGAAAATACAATGATTTGATCCACTGATTATAATAGATGGATGGAAAACATATTTGATGTATTTTTACGATCATTATTGCATTGTATTACATTCTATGTTGTTTGGGTGTAATGTAATTTTACTAATTTTTTTTTTCAAAAACTATATGGTAACTTTAAAGTATATGCACGGAAGATGTTAACATTTTATTTTTCTAACTATTTTTCACGAACCTTTTAAGTGTGGCACATGATTTTCTTTACGGCAAGTGAATCACGTATTTCGTAATTCACTTAATTTTAAAGCTATTTCAACTTTGACTGTTTTTTTCAAGAGACAAAGATTAGAGTGTTTGCGGATCGGATTTTGTGGATTGGTTATCAATTC
This sequence comes from Murraya paniculata, assembly GCA_030449075.1. NCBI lineage: Eukaryota > Viridiplantae > Streptophyta > Magnoliopsida > Sapindales > Rutaceae > Murraya > Murraya paniculata. The sequence continues at coordinate 1,235,087 of JAEVFN010000036.1, read as the reverse complement.
ATATCTCATCCACGATTTTACGGATTATAAATTTTCAATCTAATTCAATCCACGGATTAGTGAAGCTCAATCCAAATCTAATCTATACATCTGCAGATCGGCGGATTTGATCCAATCCATATCTAATCCATCATTTTGTTGATTGTTTTGTAGACTAAAAATTTATAATTCTATTCAATCCGTGAACTAACTAAATAAAAAATAATAATATAAAAAAACTTTACCACCGATCAAATTCAAAATTAAATAAGATTTAAATAAATAAATTTTTTAAATAAAGCTAGAAATACATTAAAATTTTCTAAATATAACATATCAAAAAGAAAAAAATCTCATTTGTTTGGATCATTACATGAAAATTATCTGTTTAGGAAGCTACATTTGTTTATTTAATTATTTTGTATTTTATATTATTATCAGATAAAATATAATATGGTATTAATGTGATTATATTTTAACTTATTTATTTATTAGTAAGTACTAATGCTATATTTACAAGTTTATTTTTTAATTAAATAATTTTTTTGGTGGATTTATGGATTTACAGAAGTAAATCGATAACCAATCCACCGACTGCGAAGTTTTTAATTTTCCCAATCAAATCTACAAATACATAGATTTGACTTTTACGAATCGAATAGATTTGATTTTTATGGATCGGATTTCTACGGATTAGACGGATTGGATTATAAACGCCCCTAACAAAGATCCTCTCCTTCAGAAATAAGTGGCTAAAATTAAATTTTGCATGTTGACAATCAAGCTAACTTTTTGGACTTTATTTATAATTAAGTCAACTATTTCACTAAATTTAGAAAATTAGAAGAGATTAATAGTGTGTTTACTAAATGGTAATAAGAGTGGACTGGAATCGAAATAGGCTAGAATTGGAATGTAGAATGAGAATAAAATAAATTATTTTCTTTAAACTGTATGAATCGAAATCGGAATGAGTTGTATTGCCATTAATATGTTTAATTTGTTTGGAACAAGGATGGCAATGGGGAGGGGAGGGAGGAGACTGACCTCATCATACCGATCATCGATATCTTGCGTATGTCCTCGTCCTTGTCAGAATTGCTGGAGGGATCCTTGTCCCCTCCCCGAATAATTGTTGGAACATTCGTTAAAATAAATGGTGTCTTTAGTGTAAAGACATGTCTAATTAAATGTACTTTATAGAAGAGGTAAACTTTTCAATTAAAGATAAATCCATTCACAGTGAAAATCCATTCACAGTGACATTTTATTTGAAATGGTGATGGTTCAATTTAGACCATTAATTAAAATTAAATCTTGATCCAATAGCCATGAATGACGAGTATCATGGAAGATGACAACTCAAATAGAGGGGCACAAGTACATCTATAAATAGAGGCCATGTTTAAGCCATTTAGAGATGAAAATAATGATCCTACGCCACTCTTTTCTCATCATGCTTTCCTAAAACGAATTTCATCATATAACATCTATTTTTGTGCATTAAATATCCAATATATTGTTTTCTATAGGAACAATATATTGATTCTTGGCAAGCTTGCAACATTTAAGAGTATTCTAGTTTACTTTCGTCGATGTATAATGTAAGCAAACAAATAAGTGCTTTATTGTATCTTGCAAGCGTATTTGCTTGACCCATGTGCATCACTTAATTTGTAAGGACAAATAATGTCTTAAGAAAAGAACATTTGTAATGTGTCTTGAAGTACACATTATTTTTCTGCAGTTTACCTATTACTAGTATTTTCTTCCTATATATAGATTTGTAAACACATTGTTGGGGATATGTATGTGTGGGTAATGGAAAATGTAGAGAATTGCTGTAATAATGGTGGAACTTTATTGTGTAAAGTAATGTGTTTACAAATGTATATGTAGGAAGAAAATAATAGTAATAGGTAAACTGCGGAAAAATAATATGTATTTCAAGGCACATTACAAATGTCACATTCCTTAAGATGTCATTTGTTTCCACCAATTGAGTGGTGCCCATGGATTAAGCAACTACGCCTCTAGGATACAATGAAGCACTTATTTATTTGCTTGTGTTGTATATTGATGAAAGCAAACTAAAATACTCTTGAATGTTGTAAACCTGCCAAGAATCAATATATTGTTCCTGTAGAAAATAATATATTGGATATTTAATGCGCAAAAAATAAATATTATATGGTAAATTTTATTTTAGGAAAGAGGGTTGAAAAAAGAGTGGAGTAGGATCATTGTTTTCATAAATAAATGTCCTAAACTTGGCCTTTATTTATAGCTTACTTGTGTCCTCCATTTGGGTTGTCGTCTTTCACGGTACCCTTTCATTCATGGCCACTGAATCAAGATTTAATTTTAATCAATGGTCTAAATAGAACCATCACCATGTCAAATGAAATGTCACCATGAAAGTGTGTATCCTTAAGTGAAAAAATACCTCTTGTATTGACACAATTAATTAAATATGTTTTTATAATATGACACCATTTATTTTGAAAATTGTTTCAAAAATCCCCCACCATTTTCAAAATAAATGAATTTTGAAAATTATCTTGCATAGGCTTGGAAAACTTATGCATAAATGAGGATGTCTTTTGGACTTGAACCTTCAATTAGTGACAGCATATCAAATTTAATCAAGGTGGCATGGTAGACAAGCTTTGAATCGGTGACCTTGTTCGACTAACCGGTTATATCTCACATATAAGTTTTCAAATTCTCAAGTATTCTTTAGCTAACATGTGGATTAACTCTTTGTTTATATCCTATTTTCATCAGCGCTTTAGTAACCAACCAAGTTACATAGGAAGTGGCATCACTTCATACATTCACTTAGGTAGACTTATGTGGAATGTTCCTGTACTAGAACATTTATAAGTCTATTAAAAACTAAATAGGTTGTCATTTCTCATATGTTACAGGTATCAAACACTCACCTTTGGGACACATCTTAGAATATTATAGTGCTTACTATCACAACATATGATGTACTTTGCTCATTAAACTAGATCTCAATGTTTTAAGTGTTGGGTTAAGTTTCCATCATTAGTGATAAGATGATGCTCGGTTTCCATCATTAGCGATAAGATGATGCTGGCTTCTGTCCCATCCTCTTAGATGTTTTTAATACAATATTCCTTACAGGGCTTTTAGTTAAGAGGTCTGCCAAATTTTGGCATGATCTCACAAAATCAATTGAGATTACTCCATCTGTAAGTAATTATCTCACATAACTATGTCTTAGACCAACACACCTAGACTTTCCATTATAGAGTTGGCTATATGCCCTTGAAAAAATTGCCTCACTATCACAGTAAATGGATACATGAGGCATTGGTCTAGGCCAAATAGGAATTTTTATAAGCAAATTCCTTAACTATTGAGCTTCCTTGCTACATGAAGCAAAGCTACAAATTCTGCAGCCATGGTAGAGTCTGCTATACAAGTTTGTTTCTTTGAGCCCCATGAAATAACTCTTCCATAAAGATTAAATATCCAACCACTTGTCAATGTATAATTATCTCGATCAGTAATCCAACTAGCATCTGAAAATCCTTCCAAAACTGAAGGATATCTAATAAAGTATATACTATAACCTATTTTTTGTTTTAAATATTTTTGGAATTCTATGTACTGCTTGCTAGTTTCCTTGCCTTAGACTACCAGTATATCTACTCAGCTTTACAGTACCGATAACAATGTCAGGCCTAGTACAAGTCATAGTATACATAAGACACCCAATAACACGTGCATATTCTAGTTGGGATACTGCTCTTCCAGTGTTAGGGTACAGTCTTATGTTTGAATCGAAAGGTGTTGATACAAGCTTACAATCATAATAATTTAAATTTCTTTAAAATTTTCTCAATATAATGTGATTGGGTCAATACTAGGTCATTCTCATTTTTTCTAACTTTAATCCCCAAAATCACATCTGTAAACCCCGTGTCTTTTATGTTAAAATCAGATGACAATAATGATTTAGTGAGTTTAATGTCCTCACTATCAATACTAAAAATTAACATGTCATTTACATATAAACAAATAATTTGACCTTTACTTCCATTGAATCTGCTATACACACATTTATCGGATTCATGAATATTAAATCTATTTAGAACAATCACTTTGTCAAACTTTTCATGCCACTGTTTTGGAGCTTGTTTAAGGCCATATAAAGACTTGATTAGTTTTTGAACTTTATGTTCTTGTCCTTTTTGGTTGTTTTATATAAATTTCCTCATCTAATTCTCTATTTAGGAAATCATTTTTTAAATCTATTTGATGGATTTCAAAATGATAAATTGAAGCCAAAGCAATCAAACTCTAATAGTATCAATTCTTGCAACACGTGCATAAGTATCGAAATAATTATTGTATCCTGGAGGTGTGTTTGCTTAACTCATATGCATCACTCAACTAGTGGGGGCAAATAACATATTAAGAAAAGCGACATTTTTAACGTACCTTGAAGTATATATTATTTTTCTGTAGTTTACCTATTATTATTATTTTCTTTCTGCATACAGATTTGTAAACATATTACTTTACACAATAAAGATGAAAATAATTATTCTACACCACTCTTTTCTCAGTTCTCTTTCCTAAAACGAATTTCATCATATAACATCTAATTTTTGTGCATTAAATATCCAATATATTGATTCTTAGTAGGCATGCAACATTCAAGAGTATTCTGGTTTGCTTTTGTCGATGTACAACGCAAGCAAACAAATAAGTGCTTCATTTTATCCTGGAGGTGTATTTGCTTAACCCATATGCATCACTCAATAAGTAGGGGTATATATCGTATTAAGGAAAGGGACATTTGTAAAGTGTCTTGAAATACATATTATTTTTCTGCAATTTTCCTATTATTATTATTTTCTTCCTGCATGTAGATTTGTAAATACATTACTTTACACAATAAAGTTCCACAATTATTACTACAATTCGCTACATTTGCCATTTCCCACAAGAATACATCCCCAACACAAGAACAAATCCCCTTTTTTCGATTTTAATTTAATCATATTAAAATAAAAAATTTAAATAGAAGTAAAGTTGGACAATATATCTTATATTAACATTAATGCATTACAAAAGTCACATTACAAAATACATATCATCAAATTAATTATCTTTGTCAATTTTTATAATCCTACGATAAAAAGAAAAAGAAATTTACCTCTTGGGTCTCCTGCTCCTCATGTTCTTCCTCAAAGAATATGGCATATTGAGAGATAGGCTCAGTTTCAAATCTAAAATAATAAGAAAAATATAAGCAATGTAACTTATAAGTGACAATATTAATAATTCTATAATATAATTGTAATGTAAAGTAAACTCATACTGTCATTGTAAGCTCGTAGCCAACTTTGACAACACATTAAGGTCTTCAATGTTCTTGGATGAAGTCTGTTATGGTGCGGGCTCACAACTCTACAAGTTGATTCGGAAGCAACAATTGTAATTGGAATTTCCATAGTATCTCTAGCAATTTAAGCCAATATAGGATACCCATGTGCATTTGTTTTCCATCAATCAAAATATTAAAATCTTTCGTTTATGGCATAACTTTCTCATCTAAATATAAATCTAACTCATTTGCAATAGACACACAATCTCCATTGTTTACATAATCATTAAACCCTGTCATCTATTTGGTTGCTTTCTTATAAGAATCCCCTATAGATCTAGTAGAAGAAGAACTACTACAAGTATAATCAGAACAATAAACAGTTGGTGGAAACTTCAATTGATACTTTACCAGTAATTCTCAGGAAAGGGTGACCACTTTCCTAACATGCAAGTCTTTGTCATCACCATAAACCATATAAAAGTAATATTCAATGAGCTTCTTTTTATACCTTTGGTCAAAGATATAGGCCACACCCAAAATTCCACTCATATCTTGCCAATATTTATCAAATTTCATTGACATCAATTGAGCTATATGTTGAATCTTATCACAAGGTGATAAAAATCAATTTTGTGAAGATAATTTAATCTCACACACCTGTTGAAATAATACAAATCAGATGAAATCATAAGATATGTGGAATTTCACCTAGTATGGCAATCAAGCACTAATTGTTTATCATATTTAACAATTGAAGGACTAGCAAATTCTTCAAACTTATGCTTTGTTTTACATGATCAAGTCTAGAAACAACACTCTCATGAATTTTTGCAATCCCATCACTAATCATACTCATCCCTTCTTTGACAATCAAATTTAATATATGGGCACAATAACGAATGTGAAATAATTGTCCACCCAAGATGAGATCATCTCTATTAAGCTTAAGTAAAAGATATTCCATCATGTGGTCACTGGCAGAGCAATTGTCCACAGTCACTGGCAGAGGAATTGTCCATAGTCATAGAAGATGCCTTATTTCCAAGGTTGAGATCCATCAAACAATTCAATAATGTGTCGCAAAGCTTTAGATCAGTATGTGAGCCTTTTACATGCTAAAAGCTACAAGAAGAATATATATATATATTGTCAAATTTTGTTTTAATTAATATTGAAGAAAAAAATAAGTTAAATACAAAATAAAATTAAAGACCTTACCTTAAAACTAGACTCTGTAACATCCCTGAGTCATCAATAAAGTGTGTAGTAACTGCCATGTATCCTTTTGTTTGGGTATCAGTAATCTGCATATCTGTTGTGATGGCCAACCTACTTTGATTACCCGTCAAAACATTCAAATTCTTAGCCCTTTCATTCTCGTACAAATCTAATATCTCCCTTTTAATTGTATTTTGGGACATACTTTCACATTGGGTAAAGCGAGGATAATATCTCTCTAAATCCCTCATGATTAACAGATACTCGTGCTTTGAAGTTTCTACCTTTGAATGTCCTTTATCATCCTTAACAGTGTTCAAATTTGCTATGTAGTGACTAATATCTTTTTGCTTTCTCATGAAACAAGATTTCATATGGTCATGCAAATGCTTTGTTCCATCATTTTGCCTTGATACCAACTTGGAATTGCAATAGCTACATATTGCCTTTTTCCCGATTAACTATTTTTTTCTCAAAATGATCCTCGACAATAGATCTTAACTTCCTTATTTTTCCTCTTTTTGATGACCTATTCAGAGTAACATTTCTTGTTTGACCATCATCATCCACATGGACTACATCCACTAATTTTGGTGTAGTACTTGACATGTTTGCTTCCATTAACCTAAAAATGTACAAAATAAAATAATTAAACATTAAACCAATTTAAATTTTCACTTAAAAACGATTATGCGCAAGAATTTTATAAAATCAACAAAAGCATTGTGTTGTCTTCAACTATAGGCCACCACTTCCCTTACACAAAATGACCAAATCTCGATTTACTTTTGAGTTGTAACAGTGAGAGAAACTAATAATAAAAAATTAAACATATAAAGAGAATTGAGAATTACTTGTGGGTGATGATCGTAAATGGCTATGAAACAATGGCGATGTGGTGCATGTAAATGATGGCATGCGAATGGATGTAGCATGATGTGGGTGATGATCGTGAATGGCTATGGTTATAGGGGAGTCTTAAGATGGCTGGTGAAAATTAGAAATTAGATATTAACTATTACATTTACGATTATGCATTAGCCTTTGTTTTATTAGATTTAAGTTTAAAATATTTAATGAATATTATAACTAAAATAAAATTTTTGGGCCAACAGGATTTATTCAGCGTTTTCAATGTCCTAAATAAAAATTTAAGATTACAATTAGTTAATTAGGCCCAAAAATTTAATAACATAAATATTTTGATATTTTTTATTTATAACAATATTTAATATTTTATAATTCAAATTTTATTATTTATATACTAATAATTTTAAAAATAAAAAAATTAAAATTAAAATGGAGAAACGATGAATAGATAGGGATTCCACCTGACCCTCGTCTCTTCTCCGAATAAGAAATTGGGTATAAAATTACCCCATACCCTCTCCTAATGGGAAAATCCCTGAGGATACTTGTCCCTATGGGGATTTTTGTCATCCCTAGTTTGGAAATCAGAATAAATTATAAGTTAGTAAAATGAACTTAGTTAATTATCGTCATTAGTTATTATAATAATTTTGATATTATTATTCAAAATAATAATAATAATAATGATGATGAAAATAAAAATTATAATTTTAATTTTAACAACTTATTATTGTTAAAATTTATTATCATCATCATCATCATCATTAATTAATTGCATAATAATAATAATAACAACAACAACAATGAAAATAATAGTTATAATTATAATTCAACAACAATAATAATAATAATGATTATCATCATCATCATTAATTAAAAATAATATTATTCTTTTTTAAAGCTATTATTATTATTATTATTATTATTATTATTATTATTATTATTATTATTATTATTATTATTATTAACAACAACAACAATTAAAAATAAGAACAATGACAATAACAGTAATATTTAATTTGAGGACAAAAGTATAATTATGAAACTTGGATAGGATAAAATGAGGAATTCAAAGAATGAGTGTTTGATTCTTTACCCCTCATGGAAGTTAAATTTCCATTCTTTAATTGTAAAAATATGTGGACCAAATATATTTCATTCTTATATCCGCTTTCATTTTAACAACTAAACACTATTAATCATTTTCACTCTGAATTTCAATTTTCTAATCCCATAAGTAAATACATCATAAGAGAATAAAACACTGGTAGAAGATCCTGATGGGACGTGATGCAAATGACAGTAAAATACGGTACCAACACGCAACAGTTGCAAAAATTTGGTGATTTGGGAATTGTAATGGGGAAATTTACAAGAATAACCTTAAAAAGTTTTAAATTTTTGAATTTAACCACCCAAACTTATTTCTATCATAACCAGCCAAAATTAATTTTTTTGCCCCAAATTGCCCTCCACATTTCCCCACTCCAAACCCTCACTTAGCCACACCCAAAACTTGTGCTCTTGAACAGCGAACGGCGACGGGCGACGGGAACATCAACAACAACGGCGACGACGAAGGCAACGATGACCTAAAATTCAACCGAATCCACCATAATCTATACGAACCGGAAACGAATCCAAGAATTTAAAAAGAGTTCAAACCCTAGGTAATAAACTTCAACCTTTTATAATGATTTGAGTGAATTTGATTGGGATTTTAGATGATTATAGGTTGTTGGAGTACTATGATGAAGCAAAATTTAATTAGAATGATGAGTTATAACTAGTGCATATTAGGTGTTTGATGAAATTTCCCTTAGATAATTTATGTTTAGTTTTAATATAATGAAGATTTGATGAGGGGATTGTTGAGTTGTATGTATTGTTTTACGTATACAAAGTGCATTTGGTGATGGGTGAAAGAATGGAAGGCCGGGTATCGCACCGGTAGGTAGGCACCATGTCGCATGCAGCGCGCGTTCGCAGGTGACAGGGCATGTCGCAAGCATCTCGCGCGTGCGACAGACGTGCAGCTCACCCGCGCGATGCTTGGTGCAACGGGCTCCCCGTCGCACCAAGCCTAGTGCGCGCGAGGGCGATGGGCTCCCCATCACAACAAGAGACAGCGCCTCTTGGTGCGACAAGGGGTGCCTGTCGCAAGAAGAGACAAGCTGTCTGTTGTGCGATATGAGTTATCTCTTGGTGCGACAGGTACCATGTTGCACCAAAAAGCATGATTTTTTTTTTTTTTTACTGTTGTTGTTAATGTTGGGGATTTATTGAAATGGAATTATGTAATATAACAATTTTATTTTGTAACTTGTATCAAATAAATGGAGAAGTTGAAAATAAAAAAGCATAATCCACCCAGACTGATGAAAGAACCGGGGATGATGAAGGTACCTTATGACGATCACTTTCCCGGGCGTATCACAAGTATGTGTAAATTAGATACAGTGGTAAATGCCATACGAGAGAAATTAACAAAACGACAGTTAAAACTATTCAATGATGACATATTTGGACATTTCATTGAGTGCCGAAGCTTTCCATTCAGTGGCGTAATTTTGCATAATGTGTTGCTTAGGCAAGTGGCCCATGGAGAAAGTAAGAACAATGATCAGTTATGGTTTCAGGTTGGTGAGGAATTGATACGCTTATCAATTGGAGAGTGGTGCCTAGTTACGGGACTTTGCTATGGTCAAAATGTCGTGCTGAAAGAGCATAAAACGATGCACATGTTACTTAACAAGTATTTTGGTGGTTTGTTTCGCAAAATGAATCTTGCCGAGTTCGAGTCAAGATTTATAGACTTAGACTTCAAGACTATGGATGACAATGATGCGCTAAAGATCGCGCTGTTTTACTTTGTAGACAGAGTATTGAATGGAAGAAAAGATCATTGTCAAATCAATTTCTCGTTGCTTAACGAGGTAGATGATCACTTTCGAAGTCGTCCGTGGGGTCGTTTGTCATGGGAAACAATATATGAAAGTCTTGATAATGCATTGAATGGCAAAGCCAAGAAATTTAAGAAAGCTTGCGCCGAAAAACCCAAGCATAAAATTGAAAAATACAATATTTATGACTTTATGTCTGCAGTGCAGGTGTGTGGATATTTTTGTTGATTATTTAGTTTTGTAATAATGAATATTTAATGATACGTTTTATGAGTTTATATCTTTCCTTGTTGTAGGTATGGATTTTTGAAACAATTGGTGGACTACCATTAGAGTGGGTCGTGAAAACTAAATAGAAGATTCCTCGAATCGTATAGTAGAAACCCATGGCTTCTTTTAAGATAAACTTTGCTGAAGTGTATTCATATCTCAATGACAACTCTCGTCTTGTAAGTAATATATGCATATCTATGTATATAGCTACTTTTCTGATTACTAAATACTAGATAATTACACTAATTTAAATTTTGGTATTCTTTACAACAGGGAAACATTTTACAAACAATCGAACCGGGTGCAAAAGAGAAAGCTTCAAAATATTGGAAGAGTGTGGAGGATTACGTGCCATATATCCCAAGTTGGGTCCGTGATATGGGTATCGTTTAGTGCATCATAGCACAATTTAAAAGATAATCAAAATTGAAATTTTTTGTCTTGGTTTTCACTCATTTTGAATGTTACTTTGTGCAGCATCAACCTTCAATTAACGCGCCACTCATTACAAGGACAGAAGAGGAGGATCACGACTTCACGAGCCAAACACAGGTGGAGCACAATCTCGTTGAGGATGAGCTTGGCGCTGATGACCGTCATGAATCGGCACACGATTCTGACGACACACATGATTCAGAGGTTATTTCTGATTTAATATTTCATTTTGATAATATTCATATATAATTGATTTCAACACTCTCTCATTTTTGTCTTGGTTTTGTGGCAACAGTCGAGGACAAAGTTTCGTTATAATAAACTCATCTAATGGATGGACAACATTGAGCACTCTATTTCTGAACTTAGGTCGGATTTTCAGGCAGAGTGCAGAAAACAACAACAGTATAGAAAAGCGGTAATGAGATTTATGGCCTCGTTCAGTGATAGTTCTTCCAAGCGCTCATATGATGATTTTCCAATTGGACGCTCGTATACGGTGAGCATATTTAAATGCAACAGTTGCGTTCTTTTAGCTTTAAATCTAATATTAGTTTAATTTGTTCATCTTGGCGAATCGCTAGACCCCGGATGAGTATGGATTGTGCACATACGCCAGCAATCATGATTATTACACCCCCATGTCGTTGTATAGTTTCCACAAAGACGTAAGTGGTGACAGCGTGTAGATCATCATAGAGGCACCTCCTCGCGTAAGTAAGTTTAGACGTCCATACAGACAGTCATATGTCTTTAGTAGTCCTTACTTAATTCCTCATTTCAAGAGAGGAATGAATGTCAGGCCTCTACCCACACTCCAAATAATGGACTGTGGGATCGATGAAAGAACGAGTGTGGATATAAATCCGCTTAGGGGCCTAGAAGATTTAAGATTATTTAAGGAGTTTGATCAGTGGTTTGCTGGCGGAATCACCGTGGATGGCCCTGTCCAACAGTCGCAAAAATTCTTCGAAATACTTTTGGGCAATGCTTCAATGGGATGGTTTGGTGACGAAGTAAGTATTCTTAAAACCACACCTTCCATTCTTGAACTGTTGTTCATCTTTCGTCTATATTATATTATGTTCTAAATTGACATGTTTTTATTCTTCTGCAGCATATTCACGCTTATTTTCGCTTGATCAGTGAAAAACAACGGCAGTATCTGAATGCCTTATCCCAGCGTGTCACGTATACAGACACATATTTTTGGGTAACGAGTTTTCAAAACTTAATAATCAAGGATTTATTTTCTTATCTCATTATATCTTGACATCATAGTTAATATTTTAACCCTCGTGTAATATACCTATTAGATGTTCTTGAAGCAATTGTGGAACAACGGTGACTGTGATGTCCATTTATTATAATATAGCAGCAACCTTAATAGCTATATTGATGGACGAGAAGATATCGTGTCAAAACGGTTCACGAAAGTCGATGTGGTGCGTATTGCTGCTCAATGCAACGAACTTAATTTTTTAAAGAATTTTGGACATAACAAAGACTATAAATTTATGATATTTTGTATATGCAGATATTTATTCTTGTAAATCTGGGCGATGATCATTGAGTCCTGGCTCGAGCGGACCTTCGTGCTAAGAGGTTGCGGATTTATGACTCGTTATTGACATTTTGCGACGATAAAACATACTTATGTCAATTCAAATCATTTGAAGTCATATTCCCTCAATGGCTTGAAGATGTTGGAATCTACAATATCCGACCTGAGTTACAGAGTGCCAACTCTTGGAAAGTTAGAGTAGTCAAGGACGTGCCACAACAAGAGCTTGGAAGTGGCGATTGTGGCGTTTTTATATTAATATTTACGATGTATTTAATGTTTGGGCTCAGACTTAATTTTGATAGTAGCCATGTGCAGTACTTTAGGAAGAAGATTGCTGTGATATATTTAATGGCGATATTAGATTGTAAGCCATTGTAGTAATTCAAATTTTGATGTATGAATATAATACAATCTAATACTTACAATTTTTTGTTATACTGATATGTTTAGTCATAAGTAATTGGTGATCTATTTTAATAGTTAATATATAATTTTACACAAAATAAAATACTTCATTTTATATAATTGTACAACACACCAAAGATAAGACTTCCAAAGTCAACTATTTTAAAGAATGATGTGACTAGTTTGGATTTGAAGCAATAAGATTTTTGCATCTCTTGCAGTTATGGCCCGGTTGGTTGCACTGCCCGCATTTTACAGTCCTCTGTTTGTCATCCTCACCAATAGAATCTATTCTAAGCTCTGGACGACGACCAACTGGTGGTGCTTCAATCGGTGGGTTAACCTTCATGTCCCGAATTTCCGCAGGAATTTTCCAATCTTCCATGTCACCAACAGGCTCTACAGGTTGTGCATATGCCATGACTAATGACTCGTTTGAGTAAAAGTTAGAACAAAGACTTATGTAATCCACTCGGACGGTGAGACAAGCAGTAATTGCATGCGCATAGACAAGCTGATCAAGTTGGAATATTTTGCAGGAGTAAGTCTTGTTACATAGGTCAACTATCACTTCCTTCATACTACCACCCAAAACATGAAATCGATGCTGATATATAGGACGAACGGTCATTCTTTCCATCAAAATTCTCCTATCAGCAACTATTTCGTCTGCCCATGTTGTTAGACGAGTACTCATTGATTCAACCACAATTTTTCTGTCATAAAACCATTACTGCAATGTTTTTCTAAAGTGATCAACAATATGAGTAACCGAAAATTTTCGCGGTTCCCTCATAAATGAATTCATATTCTCTGGATGTTGGTGGTCAGGATACTGTATCTTTTACCTTCAAACTCAGACCTTACCCAATTACACGTACCTACATTATTTTGTAAGTAATTAGCTGCATCCGAGTAAAGCATCCACAACCCCTCAAGTTGTTTTTTAAAATCTTCGTGTCCATATATTTTTGCTGCATTAATAAAGGCAGGCTCAAATTCATCCTAAATAGCTTTAGACATTCTGAATTTAAACTTTATGTTACCTTTGACATTGTAAAAATAAATACCATGGCCAACAGTGCGAAATACTTTCAGAACGGCTCTCTTAATGGTAGTGCACCGATCAGAGATAATTACTAACTTTTGTCTGTCACCAATCACTCCTTGTAACTTCGTCATAAACCATTCCTAAGCATTATTGTTTTCCGAATCCATGACTCCAATGGCTAATAGATACAGTTGATTATTTCCATCCAGACATGTTGCCATAAACATGCTCCCACGATATAGCCCCTTTAGATGAGTACCATCTACAACAATTACTGGCCTGATGTACTGCATGAAACCCTTGATGGAAGATCCAAGAGCTACAAAGTAGTATAAGAAATTATCATTTCCATCTTGCTCGAGGTGAGTAACTGTACCCTCATTTGCTTTGGTCAAAACGTGAGAGTATTTGGGAAGTAAATTGTATGACTCTGCAAGATTCCCTCGTATTATTTCGAGACCAACTTCTTTAGCTCGATATGCCTGCTAGTATGTTAATTGGACACCGTATTCCTACTGCATGTCTGCTATGATATTATTCGGAGTGTATATTCATTTATCCTGGAAAAATTTATCGGCGATAATATGACCAAAACCCGACTTCTTACTTGTCGAAGACCACCAGGCAACACCTCATTAGAACATGTGTGTACATTATCAACTCTTCTCACTACCCAAGGAACATTATGCTCATTCGAACCTCTCGTTGCTTGAATGCGCCATTTGCATGATTCTGATGAACAGTTGGCCTAAAACGTGACGTTGTGGAGCGTGCAATCTTAAAATCAAACTTATCCCTCAAGGCAGCTTTCCGTAGTTTCAGTATTAACTCATTTTTTTCAACGAACAGCTTACCCACACCAATATCAGCATAATTACAACTTCTAACTAAGTCTAGACCGACCAAGTTTGAAGGAAAAACTGGAGCAAGACTCACAAGGGGATCAATTATTGTCTTTCTCCTTGAACGAGCCATTGGAGAAATAGATCGGCTGTCTCTGTTATTAATGGGAATATCATGTTGATGCTCATCTTCATAATTGCTAGGAATATCGGAATGACTGATGCACCGATTATCAATTGGACTATTGGACACAGTGAACCTCGTACTATTGTACGGTTCTACAAAAGCATAATCAGCTTCTGTGTTCTTGGTATCATCAACAGGATGTCGTTACTAATAAAAAACCTCTTCTTCAACATCCGCTACCGTAATACCGTTCTTATCAATAGAGTTATTGTTTTCGTGGAGTGGAGAGTAATGTTGCTACAACAATATCGGCAGTGGTAACACCTCTTCTTCAATATCGGGGACAGAGTCGTTTGCTCTAAAAGAAGATTCAGTTTCTACAAGTGGCTTAAGATCTTCGGCCGGAACTCAAGGAGATGTGGTAACAAATACAGGGATACATCCATAGTTGACCACATCAGAGGCCATATGTAATATAACCTTTACCATTTCATCATTAAATATGTCCATAGGTAGTGAACATGCACAATACATTGTGTTGCTAGACCTCAAAGTTGTCTTCATCGTCATAGTATATTCATTAGGATTTATATGTAAAACTTCATACACTCTTGCCAGAAACTGATTAAACGTACAATCTTTCCGAACCAAAAAAACTTTATTTTTTGCATTTACGTACTCCATACGGCCATCTGCCAACATCTCCCACCAACCGTCGTAACACAATTGAAGCACAACCGAATCCATCAAGCCTAAAATAATTAAAAAAACAAAAGAAATAAGATTACAAACTACAAAATATGATAAAGAGAATTGTGTCACATTTATATGTACGTGTACATACTGTCCTTATGCACGATAGTGCACTAGGTGCCAATCGCACTTAAATTCAGACAAATTCTTGGTTCAACCATTTGATACAATGCAATTCAAGGTTTTAGATTTGATTCATCTCCACGCAAGCTTCGAAACGATATATTATACGCTCTAAATAGACACATGTAGCCCAAGTTATAGTTTTCAAAAGATATTTGAAATTTGGTGAGACATTTTATTTTAGTGGGATAGGCAGTGAGACAGGAGCCTGTCTCACTAAAATACAGAAATGCTTATGTGCGACAGGCAGTGGGACAGGTGTCTGTCCGACTGCCTGTCGCACATGTACTTAGTGAGACAGGCACCTGTCCCACTCAAATGCAGCACAACATAGTGCGATAGGCAATGGGACAGGTGTCTGTTGCACATAATCAATTCTATGTTTTAGTGAGACAGGCACCTGTCCCACTGCCTGTCTCACTAAAACAGCTTGTCTCATTAAATCTGAATTCATTTGTACTTCAAATTTCTGACATTTTTAATAATTTTTTCTCGATTTCTCTATTTAAACTAAGTTTCTCTATTCAAAGTAAACACTTTGACAAATTATATTGTTTTATGAATGAAAAATAACAACATTTAACAATTTTGAATCTAAATACTAATATTTACATTAAGGTTTGTATTGTGCGAGAATATACACTAACCTCAAGAAACTTCCCAATTATCAATTAATGATTATATCTTCAACTATACAACACTTGTTTGATGAGATTTAATGATTTATCAAGAATGTTTGTGGTGTTTTTTTTTAGTGTTGAGAGTGTGAATAAATTGTAGGAGGCATTTGTTTGTAAATTTGTTTAAAGTGACGAGGATAATTTAGTTTAAAAAATTAATAATTGGCTAGTTATGATAGAAAAAAGTTTAAAAGGCTAAATTCGAAAATTTAAAAAATTTTGAGGTTATTCTTATAAATTTCCCATTGTAATGCCATAAATCGATGTAAGAAATGACAATAAAGAATAATTCTTTCTTATACTCCCACTATCAATTATAACCAAGCTAGTCATGTACAAATCAATAATCAATCCTGACCGGTACAATTTAAGAATCATTGGTGACAGAAAAGCAGCTTCTAATTTTCTTCGAATACATATAAGAGAAAATCAGCAAAGTGGAATTTTCTAAAGTTATTTACTCCAACATGATGACTACAAAAAAATATAGGCATACGTCAGTAAGGTGGGGACGGGGGGAATGTGTGATGCTATTAACTTCACCGTTTTGCTGTCTCAGCCTAATCTTTTCTGCCGGAGAGAATCATAGAAATCTCGAGACCTCTGCTGAATGCTTGATTGAAGAGCAGGCGTGTTTGGATCTCAGATACGAATGGGAACCAAGATAAAATGGCTATGGCTACAAAGAGTAGCAATCCAATTATGTAATCATATGCTCTGGCTAGCTCCTTTATTGGACCCCAGAATCCTATTGCCTCGAACAATGGCCTGCAAACTTGCCCAATCTTGAAAGGACAAAATAAAATGATATATGATTTAGCAAGCACTGTAGTTCATTACTTATATGTACTCCCATCCTAAATTGATGTCTTTAATTGGATAGCGTGGGTGATGAAAAATAACAATCATGTAGTTTTTCTTGAAAAGAAGAAAGATATAAGGATTGTGAAAGTGATTTTTTTTTCACGTATGGTGAATTTTTTTTACGTATAAAAGTAAACATGAGGTAACGAAGTTGGGTTGCGAATAAAGTTAGCAAACGGGAGGCCAAAAAAAATAAAAAAAAACATTTCAGCAAGTAATTCTGTATAAGCATGAGTAGGTTTTATTGCATGCACGTAGGATTGCAATATGCTGATCAATTACCAACATACTGAAAAGGAAAGGGGGCGGGGGGAGATGGGGGTTTGAATAAGTTGAAAGAGTAACTCGGATTATAGATTTGGCTAGTACCATGTACTCCAAAAGTAGGTGAAGTTCAAACTTACCACTAGAAGGGCCCACCCAGTAGGCAGAAAAGCAAGCATGCAGGCAAATAAATCTGATATGGTGAGACCGCATACTACAAACGAGTCAGTCATGACTGACATGAAGCCAAGGAATAGAAGTGCCTTGAGAATCCTGCACATGAGCTGAAAGTTGGTACCAAATCTTTGTCTGCCCATCGATACCATCTAACAGCAACAGAAGAAACAAATGGGCAAGCACATTACTAATTAATATGCATAATTCCTCAGCAATATGTTGGGAAAAGGTTCGTTCCCTCAGTACAAGTGAGTTTCGTTTCCATACCTTCAGAACTAAAAGAGTGGTTACCAGAACTAGCCAAGAGAGCCCATAGACCTATAAAAATTTGGAGGATATGATAAATAAGGCAAATAGATGCCATACACTGAAAGAATTTGTAGACTAACAGGCAAAATTCATTATTGACAATACTGAACTATACCAGAATATTCTTGCTGCGATGAGCTATATCGAGGTGGTAGACAATTCCATACTGGTAAATGAAGAAGCGAAGAACAAGGATAATCTCAAGAATTCTTCCCCGTATATTTGAGAATTTGAGGTGTTCATGTTCTCCATCCCACCATGATTCCCAACTGCTATCGGGCTGGATGCCAATAACACCATGATTTCCCATCCACCTCTTCCAATCTGTCCAATCATCTACTGTTTTCTGCCAGTCAAAACCGGATGGATTGAACACAAAAGGAGCAAACAACCAGGAGCCAACCAGGAACCACATAGAGATTGTGATAAAGAAGTAAAGATTTGAACTGCGATATGAATGCCCATATACTTGATACAAGACCAATAGTATAACCAGCTCCAGTCCTTTCACAAAGTGACTTCGGGAGTACAGCCTGTAATTCTCAGAAAACTTTGCATGAAAAACAACAAATCCACGACCAGCGGCTCGATATTTAGAACCTCCATGTAAGATTGTCCTGCCAAAATAGTGCACTTTTGTTCCGAGCTGGAATGTGAAGAATCCGGAAGCCACCTGCAGCTGCATGATGATAAAATCACCCAGAGCACTGCGGACCCCTTTTTCCAGACCAATTTCCATAACCATTGGAAGAACCAATAACAACCCAACCTGAAAGACGGACTGTGTAACCAATGCCTGTTCGAGGGCCTTGTTCTGATGTATGGACGGATTCTCAAGAATCTCTCTTTCTAATACACTCATAACCAGGTAAAAACGCCCATACAAGAACACATAAACAGTTAGCACACTAACCTGTAAAAAGACAGCCTGGGATTAGTGACAATACATATTGAATTGATTTAGATCATAAATTTTATATGAACGAAAAAAATAGATTGTTTCAAGAGACTATCGTAGTACAATATTGGTTGGTGCAGAAACTCAAGCAAATAATAGGTATCAGGAAGATATGAACTATAAATCTATTGCAGCTCCTAAGAAACATTTAAACAATGAAACTAGTTCGATTAACATACCATGCTATTAAGGTAGAATCCAACTGTTGTAAAGTAGAATGAAAGCATTCTGAAGAAGTCAAACCGGTGCCCGAGCCGGTAAACATCACGACTAAGTGTCTGCTCTCCATTTCCATTTGCAACCTTTGCCTCAAATGATGATATTTGATTCATTCCCACGTCACGCCCCTTGCCTACTTGAATATATTCATGATGTGTTATATATCCACCACGAAGAGTTGAATTCATCCCTGAAGATTTCAACACAATTAGCCATCAGAATATATTTCTAAGTTGATATATTCTGAACTAAAGATAACCTGCAAATACATCCTCGCTTAAGTTAATTGTCTTTGAAGCCTTGCTAATGCCACCCCTTGTTATGTGGAAGATTCGGTCAAATATATCAGGATGACCATAATGAAAACGTACTCTGCAAAGTTAACATGAAACATTTAACAGAAGCTTCAAAGTAGAAAGAGAGAAATAAGCTTCCTCACTAGAGAAGTATTCATCCCACCACTTTATTTTTTTGCCAAACATCTATAAACTTTAACTGATCTAAATTTGCTATTTGGCTTAGTTGTATAAGAGAATCCCCAAGAGGTTTGATTGAGTGGTACATTTGGATTCAATCAATTAGTTGGCAGTTCAAAACCCCTTGGGGTCGGCTACATGGGATGTTTACAGCCGACAAGTCTTTCCTTTTTACCCTTAGATGCATGAGGAGAACTTAATTTCAGGATACTTTTTCTATCCAATGCAGGTTGACACCATTAACAAAGCTATCACGGTTGTAGGGTCTGGCAGTATTCCCAGTTTAGGACTCCGTGCACACAGAAAGGTCAAGGGATTTTGGGGTATAGAGAAAAACAATGCAATAAATACCCCATGTAGGTGGCCCCAATGGGCTTTGAATCCCTGATAATTTGGTTCAATCCAAGGGTCTTTTAATACTCGTGTTGGCAATCGTTGTAGTGTTTTGAGTGTTAATTTTGATTTGGCTTCACATTTTGCAGTGCTACTAGTGTTTGGAACTATGATGCAGGAAGCAGGCAAGGTCATAGAATTAATGTGTACCTGGAAAAAAACTAGGATGGAAACTTTTTCTGCTGCATAGGGATAGGGAGGGTAAAGTGTTTTAAGGCATGCAGTTGGACATTAGGAGACCATACCAAGGTTAGAAGGTAAGTGGCTAGGTTAAACAACTGTGTAACCCGCACAGGTAAAGTGTTTTAACGCATGCAGTTGGCCATTAGGAGACCAGACCACGGTTAGAAGGTAAGTGGCTAGGTTAAACAACTGTGTAACCAGCACAATGCAGATACATTTGTGTTTAACAGTAGAATGGGACGACAGCGATAACGGTACCTGTGATAACAAACACAAATATGCGCTAGCACAACCATCAGATGCACTTACAAACTCTAAATGCAAACAAATTTTGGCGTATTGTATACTCAAATATGATTCATATCTGCCCCCCAGCAACCTGCCCAAGTGGTTTTCAAGCAGCAACGGCTGGCCACTCGAGTTCGATTTCTTGGGAAGTAGAAAAATTGATTTGGGCTCTGCCCACCCTCCACCTTTTTCTAATACATATACATATATGCTTCATATCTGTAAATGTTGATTCAAACCTACCACCCACATTTGTGATCATACTGAGGTAAAATTGAAAAATGTTTGCGTATAAGACATAGTCCCATTTCCATAAGGATGAAGTCCAATATGATGAGTGATTTAAAATAAATTAAGGCTTACCTCAAAGGATTTGCTAAAATTCGTTGGGAAATAGTGACAAAGCTAGTCTCTTGGTTGGACATGAACCATGCAAGTGTTGACACACTGTACAATACAGAAGGGAGAAAGTAGTGCATATAAATACACTTGCTGATTGTTTACACAACAGTTTTTCCCCACACAGAGGTTTCTGAACCCAGTGACAACAATCATCGAGATAAAATGGGTGTGTGTTAGGCTGACCTTCCAGTAAAAATGTGCTCCCTTAGACCCAATATTGTAGGTTCTCGTGGCCCAGAAGGAGACTTCAGGAATTCCTCCAATACATTTCTCATTTTGAAAGCCTCCTCAAAGTAATTGTCCTGGAAAAAGAGAAAAGCACAGGAAAACACATTGAATCACCTTTTACTATTTCTTAAAAGGAGGCACAAGGAGAATGGAAGTTACCTGATTCATGTCTATGGTCTGCAAGGCTTCTCCACGAGTAAAGATAATGGCATGATTTTGATTTTCAGGTTTTCCTTCACCGATATCTGTCGGATGTCCTGGAAGCTTGATCCGATATATTTCCTAGCAATACAGGCAATAATCCAGGGATATTATAAGCAATTTCTAACAAGAGATGGGAAAGAACAGTTCGAAAATAAGCATTGTCGTTGATCATGTCTTTGTAGTTCTTTATCCGAATGACATAAAAATGCCCATGATCTTCAACAAAAGTCAGGCCGAAGGACATAGTCTTTCAATGTGTTTGTGTTTTCAGTTACCATGCACTCCACTCGGTCCTCCCCTCCAAGGTTGCAATACAAGGGCGGTTTCGATTCCTTGACCTCTTGCTTTGGAAGCAAGAGGTCAAACCAACTGGGTTGTTCCCTTGGAGACAGTCACGCATGAATATCACTAGAGTAGGTGGAAATTCAAAGCAAATGTTGTTAGCAGAGTAGTCTTAACCTAACTGAAAGCATCCATCTTTTTCTCCTTTAATAAAGAAGGTTCCTATTTTATACTAAATATTATACAAAGGTAATACAAATCCCTCTCCTGCGATGAGAATAGGGTTCAGACTCCAAATGTCTTGCACCATTCCAACATATCTTACAAGTTGAACTAACAAGTAACCACTGTAAGTATCCATATAACATTAGGAGCTTACAAAATAAGTCTTCATGCATGTGAATTCTACATCAAACTAGCAATTAGCATTCATACCTCATCGTACTTATTGCCTCCCTTCAAAAGCACGGAGTAATAAAATATCTGAGATTTTCCATTCACAGTTTCCTCCCTTTCATCTATGTAAGCAACACGCAGGGATGGATACCTGTACAGTGTCTACATAAATCAAAGATTCCAATTCAAAACTTAAATAAAAAAGAGATGGTGCATCAGACAACAAATTGAACTTACATTATCATGAGATTTAGAATGTCATTATAATATCTTCGATCTCTCGGATCATCAGATTTTTTCAGAGCACCATAGAGCTGACAGGAAACAACATACGTAAACTTCATATTGCCCAGAGCTTGCACCCTCTCATTTCCCTGACTTGATTCCATGGTCCGATAGCCACCAAAACTTGCTGCATGCATAGTTTCATAATAATTTATTTATGCCATGGCATTGACTTTGAACGTTACTGAAATGGAACTACCAAAGATGGTAATTTGGAATTGTAATTTAATCTGTGACAGAAAGCACAAACCATTGTCTCCTGCAGATTCCAGAAAGCATTGCAGCTCAAGAGCATGCTTGTAGTACATCATCCCTCTCACTGGCAGAAATGTATAGATATATTTAATGAATAGCTATATAAATTAATGAACTGCAAAATTGTTTTCATATGGACCTGTTCTAGAAAGTGTCTGCGCTCTATAAGATACCCAACGACGGGTAGCCTCCATCTTGTCATCATCAGAATAAGTAAGTTTTGGGTCATTAATGCGCTTTTGGAAATTCATCCATTCATCTAATTTGCAGACAAACATAGCTGTTCACCAAGATCTTACCAATCAAAACAACAACAATGCACACTGCAGCAGTGGATCTAAAACTCACCAGGATATATTTTCTGTAGGTAAAACAAAGTTGATATCCCATCCTCATTTTCCTTATTAAGTTCATCAACAGAGTAGAGAACATCTTCTTTATAATATGGCGTCAAAACACTATATCATGGATCAAAAAACAAATTATGTCAAAATAGAACATGAACAGCTCCTAAAAAATAAATTAGAAAAAAAAAAGAAAAGAGAGGGAGAGTGAGAGATAGAACAAAAATATGTGCCTATTTTCTGACCCCTTGATGATAATTAAAAGAGAAAGAGGCAAATCATTCATAAGAGATATGGACAATATCTAAGTGACCAAAAGGGAAAGCAAATTTCTAATGCAACCATGTGAAACATGAGAACAATCAACCCTTTGCAGCCAGTCTAACTGCGGCACTGATGGTTCTCAAACAGATTGTTCAGTAACAGCATCATAAACATAATACAAAGCATTTTCCTTTCCAGTGAGATAAGCTTCAATATTTCAGTAAACAAGTGTTCAATAATCACTGACCTAAAGGAGATCATATAAGTGTTCAACAATGACTGACCTAAAGGAGATCATGTCACGAACTTTTGGAGCACTTGGTATATTCATAAACAAGGAGTTTGTAAAGAAAGTGATACGACGGCGGGCATCCAAATTCGTTGGCACATTTATGGCAGTTTCTTTGACAGTAAAAAGCAAATGGAGCCTAACCACCTATACAAAATGTGGAATGGAATAAGAATAAAAGAACCCAACATAAAATTTTCAAGTGATAACAGAAAAAATAAATGACTACCAAGATTACCTTTTCCCTCCAAGATTTATTCTGCGTAAGGGCAATATTTAGCCTTTCAAATCTCTGCTCTTTCTTGTAATTAGTTTGAATTTGCATGTGATATCTTTCAAGGATTCTACGGGGAAGAAGCGGAACCCATATCATATACAACTCACGAAGGTTCATCAATCTTAAAAGTACAAAATACAAATAGGTTTTACGCCCAAAGTTTGAATTCATCAGCACTTACTTAAAGCCGTTAACCATAATGTCCTTAAGGATGATTTCCATAATATCTTGGAGGACATTAATTATCTGAGACTTGTACACGTCTACAGCATCATATTCAGATAGCTGTCAGCCATGCAACCAACCAAATTCAGTACTCAGAACTGAAGTTAAATCTACAAATTCATTGGTAAAGTGCACGGTAATAGGAGGGAAAAAAGTGAAAAAAAGATAAAAAGGAAAAATATTACCAAGAGTTTTAGAAACTTGTCCAACTTCTCACTGAATGAAGGCATCCCCTTCATGTGAAATTCATTCAAAAACTTGTGTTGCTGAATGCAAATGTCTACATCATAACAAATCTGCTTCACAATACTGTTTCATTATAGAAAAAGGGAAACCAACTATGAGATTTCTAATATCAGGAGACTTCTTTTTATCCGTGAAAATATTGGAAATAATTTGAAATTTACGCTTACTTCCTGTCAGTTTCATCTTCCAGAAGACCATAAATTATTTCCCGGAGTGTCTCATAACATTCAACAACTGCTGAACGCATATAATCATCCTTCTTTATCTTCCTAAGTAAATCAGCGTCCACTTTCCCTTTAAAATCCTTTGCCATGTCTAATGCAATAGGAATCTGTCATACATCCGACACAATAAAATAAAAGTTAGAAATTGACCATAGCATAAATTAACATGAGAAACCATTCAAAAAATTTACCTTGCCGGCGAGCAGAAAAGGCGGCCACTGGACAACAGAGACATCGTTTGAAGAATATGGCACCAGCAACAACTCTCTATCCCTAAACAATGATAAGTCCAAGTAAATATTAAAAACTTACAAAAGATGTCTCTGATATAAGACAGCATTTTAATCAAGGATGCAGTCCTAACTCATTGCTGATCAGATCCTCTGCCCGCATAGATTCTATGAATTCATTCCACACATGAGAAAAACTTGCAAAATTCCTTCTTTCCATTGACTTATCCTGCCATAGTTAATAATTTACTTTAGCCAAAGACATGAAATATGAAAGGCTCTAAATTGGTACGTGCACAGTTGATTAATAATACTGAAAGTCAGATTGATGGAGGTTCTGTTAGAGATACGTACTCATGGTATTTCCATTATTTTCTAGGATCAGACTCATGGTACACTGCCTAAAAACAAGCTTGTGTAACTAATGTTGATACAGACACTGAAGAATAAAGCATAATGCACCTACTACCTCTCAATTCTGATTTCTCGTCCCTTTGTTTCTCTTCCTTTTTTTTTTTCCTTCCCTTTATTTGTCCTACATCACATACAATATGAAGGGTGGGATAGGATTGTTAATAGTACGATCCTCTTTGGAAGCATCATGCGATAGATGCGTAGGGCATCTGACTGGAGATATATCCAACTATAATGAGATTAGTTGGTGGGATTTCTAAAACCTATGGGATAAAGAAAAAGGGGATGGACAGGTGGATTCCAATGACTTCCATTTGCCAGCAATAAGAGGTTCAATCAAAGCATCAATCGCTTTTTACAATGACTAAAGGTCATCAGCCAATAAAATTCATATATATTTTTTTCCCCCTGCTGTCTAGATTTTCATTTTCCCATTTCCTTGTTATTCCTATCATCATTTCTTTTTCCTATGTTTTTTTTCCATAATTAGAAGTTATGTCCAGTATTATTTCCACCCAGCACAAAACACAGAATTGGAATATTAACCTTATCCTATCCTATCTGGTTTACTCTATTCTGCATGTAAAATGCAGCCTAGAGGGGAAATATTGCTAGCATTTCTGTTTGGAAGAAAAGGTAGCTGTATATGGATATTATTTGAAGTTTCAGACAATGAAGAAGAATAATGCAAATATTAATAAGTTAACTAGAATTAGCGGTACCATGTATCTTCCCTTTGTATCTGCATCTGGTGATGGCAGAAGACGCCGACAAAAAGCTGTTGGCACAAACTGAAATCTAGAACGCAACATCCCAAGTGTCCGTATCTAAGAAATGAAAATGGGTTCGTACAACAATTACAAGAGAAAAAATGGAAATCATGATAATCTAACTGATATAATTATTACTATAACCGAGTAGTTTGATAGACAACGTCTTCCGTATAAATCAAATATAGGATCCCCAGATCACTATAACGCACTGAACAATTAGTGAACTTATTAACATGTTTCCCTATAGTATGAGAAAAATGGCCACTAACCTCACCCAAATGGCTTAGTGTTCCATGAATCCCACCAAAAAGAGTATAAAATATGGAATACCATATCTGGGTATCCATAATATAGACCTACATGCGGATAAAACAGGTCAAAATGAAATACGTTAAAGTTAAAACTGTAGTATATAAAACACAGCATGAAGGCATAAATTTTGCTGCTCCCAAATATTCGTTTACTGTCTGCTTACCATGACAACTGGGGCCCATATTGCTATAAGAACTCCAATATTATGGGTTACTACAGCAATTTCAGATGAAAACATTCTTCAGCCACAAAGGTAAATTAGAACAGTTTAACCAAAAATAAAAGGAGAATAATTACCATTTGGAAAGAATTCATGCCACTCATAGTTATCAACACGCAACTTCATAATCAACCTTGAAGGTCCAATTAGTGGCAGTATCTACGAAGAAAATACATAAACTATTGCTTTAAATTGACATTGGTTTGAGATGGTATTCATAAATTGATGGCATTCATAAATTGAAAAAAAAGAGTGTTGTATTAATGATTTATGCATCTCAGAATCAGTTCACGTGTTCATCCCAATCAAAAGATATAGCTGCAGCATAAATTAAGCATAACAGCCTATAGTTGTCGATAGGAATTAAAGGAACTGTAACAGTTTGTATTTAATTTTTTATATAAATATACAAACGCTATAGCATATATTCCGTTCTTTGACACCTTGACTGGCTAAAGATTAAATCATTTAACAAACTCCAAATCTTTTATAAAGTTCTGGGTGGAAGCAAATACTACAGACCAGATCCTTGTTTCTCAGGTCTATTTATTAACAAAAGATAGTAACTAGGGACAAGTGTTCAATATCATGCTGCAACTATAGAGAAATAGACCCAAATGTGGCATGCACATAAGTATTTCAACAAAACACTATGATTTAGAGCCAATGGCAAACTGATGGAAAAAACAGCACAACGATATATGGTGGCTTTTGCCAATGTATCTAGATGAAGATGGCAAACAAATTTAACTATGAAGGAGAAAACGAAAGGTGAGGTTGCAGCAGGGCCCTCAAAGACTCTGCAAACAGACAAAGTTCCCTCTCTCTACCTCATTTGACTTGTAAACACAGGGTCTGAGAATAAATATATATCCACATAAACATGAGACATTATCTAAAAACCAAAAAGTATCAGATCAAACAAAATAAATTCGGGTTGGGCTCCTTTCATGGTCAAGGGCGAAGTTCAATGACTCGCGATGATTGAGACAAAAGGCTAGAATTTAAGATGACACCATATGTTATAAAACACTGATAGAGACCATGCCAGATGAATATCAATATCATGTAGATACTACTAATCAGCGGAGGTTGGGAGTCCTTAACGTTCAACCCCAATCTTCTCGAGACAAATGGCAAGGATATGTATAAATACTAATTTAAATGAATTTTAAGATACATAAGCTTATATGCGCATGCAGACAAAAGCATTTATATGCATCAATAACTTCATGAATGCATATTCACTTTATTTTAAGCATCTACCCAATTTGCTTTCACTAACTTCAGCATAAATTTGAACCATAGAGGTATTAATTCAATTAACATTGATAAGAACAAATCACCTCCACATAATAGCTAAATGCTAGCTTGCAGATTAGCAACAGGATCCAAAACAATGTATACCTGCAAACACGAAATTAATCTGTTAATGGAGAAGAGGCACACCCAAATCACGACAAGAGACTTTAAATCCCCCCAAGTTCCAAACCCCAATAAAGATAAAGGGAAAAGGAAATGAAAACCAAAAGCATCCTCTTATCTTACTTCAGAAGTTGGGACATGCCCTCATGCAACCCTCTTCCAACAAACAGTTCCGGCTGCAACATAATAAAATATACAAAAAGATCACTTATTCAGTTTACGAAAACGAAGTTCAAAAGGCAAGAAAGAGAAATAAGAACAACAACATCAGTGAAAGATAACCGTTCTAGATATTCTTACCTGAGCCCACCACATAAAAAGTGTGACACTGTGTGAGCTTGACTGCTCCATAATTCTCTGGACTTGTGGAAGAAAAAATAGAAGAGCAGCCAATATATTGGGCATCAAATAAATTGCAACAGCATAATTATACAAAGATCCCTGGCTCTGCCAACTTTCAGTCAAGTTGCTGGCGTAACAAATTGGCAGAATCACTGCCCACGCAGCTGCAACTGCAAATCTCAGAAGGTACCTTAGTATTTGGGTAAATTTCAAGCTCCCCCAAGCATTGAAGCTGAGGACAATATCCAATGCAGCTGCAGGAAAATGAGTGGGAAAATAAGAAACCATTGACTAAATTTGCATCAATCTACAAACATGCTGTTGATGCGAGGATGAATCTACAGAACTATAGCTGTAGCACAGTAACATAATCAAGCTTCAAAATTGTGAAAAGCAGAGATATCATATAGCTAAGTTTCATTCTGTGTAAGATTACAAGATGGCAACAAGAACTAATTAATGAGATGGAGAAACAAATTCTAATTTTTAATCTTACATCTACACTACCTTGCAGCAAACTAAGAAAAGCATGAGTAGTGAAAATGGTCAGAACACTTGAGAACACATCCTCATCAAAAAGTGCAGTTGGTGATCCATCACCAGTCCATGCAACAATTACCATAGCCTAAAAGCCATAAATTCAGAAAAAAAATTAATTTCTTCAAAAATGGTGAAAAAAAGTATTACATTCTCAAACAGCTATGCACCTGGAAAGCCATTATAAAGAATATCCACATTCGTTCGAAACTTCTATAAAGGTGCCAAAATGTGCGAGCTTCAACAAAATTAGTCTTAGGCTTGCTCTTTCCAGCAGGTACTTGGTTAGGCCTCTGCAAACAAACATATGAACCTTAAATACTAAAAAAATTTAATAATAAATGAACATGATATCAGTACAAGGAACTCGTTGCAATGATCTAGGTGACAAATATGCCAAACCAATTGAGGGAAAGAAAAGCATAAAACGTTAATTTTCTATCATTTTGATTCTATATCTCTACTTTATATAACGATGCTCAATTTGATGGTCTGAATTCAAAATCTGAATTGCCTAACCAGTGTTACAAGGATTATTCTCCCCGTCTAAATTAGAGAGAACCAAAACTAACAACTAGAACTTCAACAGACTATCACTCTTCAGTTTTGAAACAAATTAAAACCAAGTGTACATGAGGATTTATGTCATTTAAGAATAATATTGCAACATTTAACCATTAATTTCAGTATAAACACAATCAATATGATCTTCCGATAATTGTAATCCTTTTCTTGATGGTAGCTTCATTATTATCATCCTTTTCTGTTACAATTTAAAATAATTCTATTGTGAAAGGAAGACATGTAATGCAAGTTGAAATATTCGCTTAATTCAAAAATTATTTACCCAACCATTTTGAGTACCTTTCAATCAACTTAGTTATTACATATGATTTTTGTGGGTATCAACGAGACAAAGTCAAATGCATTTAAGACATGTGATTCCTAAGGTGACACTATATCATCAACCAATGATCAAACTTATCTCTAACTCAAGGAATCAAAAGATAAATAAACGAATTTTTATATTTATGATTCTTGGAAATCATTAACCAACAATAAGTCTTCCATAAGCACAATACTGAGTATAATAGTAAAAGATGACAAATACACTAAGAACCTACCTTAGCATTTAAAAATAGTAAAAAAACTGAAAATAGCACAAGAGAGGAATGAACATCTCTTTGGGCCTTAGTTACTAAGGAATTTCAAGATTCTTCTTTCTTCTTCATTCATGTAAACTGAGAAGGGGCGTTGGCTTAATTCTGAGTTTTTGCTGTAAAGCTTTCATAGTCTTTTAGATCCTATACTTATTTTGTCATCTGATTAGCTCTCAACTGTATGGATCTTTTAGTGATCTTTTGGGGAGTTCTTCCTTTGTCGGCTTGTGAACGTTTAGTGATCTTTTGGGGAGTTCTTCCTTTGTCGGCTTGTGAACATTTAGTGATCTTTTGGGGAGTTCTTTCTTTGTCGGCTTGTTGTTCACATTTTGTATTTACTGTTGTTATTAAGACTAGTTACTTTGTTTCCTATCAAAAATAAATAAAGAAATATAGAGAATGAACCTCATGTGCAGGTGATACCTCATCTGAACGAACAAAAAAATCTGCTTGGAGGTCTAGTGGCCACTTTACACTAAAACACTCTCTGGACCTGAAAACAAGTGTTGAGGTTTTGTGGAGTTTCAGATAATAATTGTCTGATTGAAGTATGAATAAAAAGTTACCATTAGAAAACTCACCAAAAGTACTCATTTATGTCATCATAGTTTCTCCACCTAGAATGGCTTGCCTTGCCCCCTCTACTTCTCTTGGCTTCCTTTTTCCACCAAATATAATCAATTTTCATGTAAAAGCTGCAAGTGTTGAAAAAGACAATATGTGCAATACAGCAAAACAATAATTACCTTGCGCAACACCTGGTAGATGGGGATTACCACAGTCCGCAGAAATGTCTCTTCATCAGGCGCAGCTGTGATAGGATGTACATTGCTAGACAAAATTCCATAAACCACATCTGCCATCTTAGATCATCAGGAAACAAACAGGGATTACTTTCGGTCACTCAGAAGCTGTAAGACATTAAAAGGATAAAGATTGGCAGTGGAGAAAACTATTATCATATTAACCATGAGGGCACAGTAAAAGTTCTAAATAACTGTTGTTTCGCACATGCAAAAAAATGTTAAATAAATTCTGTGAAATCATCCTAGATCCCCAGTCCCAATCCTAAATTTGGTTCTAGATATATAGTATTTTATAACCTAGAATAGTTTATCGCTCATTATTTTGAATAAGATTACTTATGTAATCATGGAGTTTTACCAAATCATTCATTATGGATATTCCTATTGTGCAAAATTTCATGACACGTATGTTCATGAAGAACCATTACTTATGATAAGAAACAAATCAAAGAAATCTGATTAACATTATCAGAAACAATATCAGCATATAAATGTGTACAAGTGGGTTCTGTTACTGCTGCATTTTCTATGTGATATAGTTTTGGAAAATTCCATCTAGAAATGTGAATAATGACTAGTAGGAAAACATGGCCAAACGTGGTAGGCGGTTCCGCTAACTCAAATTACAGGGAGAAATGGTGAGCATAAACTTATACATGCTTGTCAAAATTGCCAGCGCATACCCCAGGTTGACAGGTTAAACACATGAAAGAGAAATCCAAGTCTAGGATCCTTTTAAAGTGAGAAGACCGCATATTTCTGTCCAATCTCTTCTTCCACAAAATCCGAATGTATAGGCACACTAATGAGTAATTACTTAATTATTTTCTTTCAAGAGATCGATGCAGAGATGAGCTACAGTAAGAACAACCAAAGGACTCAAGACAACACTGTACAATAATAATTGATAAACAAGCAAGCAACCTTCATCTTCAGTTGATTGAAGATTCACAGTTAAACTAGTTTAAAATACAAAGAAAGTTCCACATTCCAAGAAATAACACTACAAGACATAAAGAAACTAGCTCAAGGTGACAGATAGAGAACACTCAAATCATCACTCGTATTTAGTGACAGTAAACTTACATTATGGAAGATGTAGCAAATGCATTCAGGCATAAACCGAATATTTGAAGCTTCGCCCCAGATAAGAAGATAAAGCCCAATGTAGATAAGCTGTAGCTGTTGTTTGCGATAACCTGAAGCAATCCTGCAAAGTGAAAATAATCCTCTCACCAACTGCAAAATCTAAGTGTATCTTGTCGTACACAGTATGATGCAGTGTGTAAAATATTCATTAATCCATGGTTTAAGCTTATAATTTTGGAAAGCAATATGATAACTTACCTAGTATTTTGTTCACAACGCAAGTATTTACACCATGACCAATAGTTCTTGAAGATTTTATCCATCAACTTCTGTACAGTGCTGCTTCTAAGCTGAAATAAGCTTTTGTCAATCTTTGGAATATAATGAAATAAGGAATATAATTAAGACATATGTTAAGCTTATTGACAGAATCTAAGACATCAGAAAGCATTAAGTGGGCCAGTAGAACAATATTTACCTGGGTATAAACTACAAGATCCCTTTTTCGTACATCCATATTGGCAAGCAGCAGTATTAGGTGCTCCCTCTGATTTGCTACATTTCCTTTCTTCAAATTCCATTAAGATGCATGAAAAGAAAGTTTTAGACAGAATGATGCTTTCCTCAACAGAAATTCATTCAATTTTTAAGATATACATGTAATTCACAGGCAACATTGTATATAGATCAAACCAGAATGATAAGTGTGATGGAGCTATCAAGGGATACCGTTACAAGTCTGAGGGTTTTAGGTTAGGTAAGAAAAAGCTAAAGTTTAAGGGAATATGGTGAAAACTTATAACCATAAAGTGCCCATTGTTTAAGTTATCTTAAGTCAATTATTTATAAACTACAGAGACCGAGGCAAATGTTGGCCATGGAACTAAAGCAAGAAGGGTAATATATCTATGCAACTAGAGAATAATGTAATTGTTGAAACCCACAGAATTAAAGTGAGGTGGATGGTTAGAGAAGTTCAGCATTTTTCTTTTGATAAGAAACTCAAAATTGTATTAAGTACGAAGAATCAAAACATAGAGTGGACCAGCTGTCCACTAAGAGAGTGAAGAATTAAAACTTTTTAAAGAAGTTCGATTGAAGTATTAGATAATTCTAAAATCCCTGCAGGGTAGAAGACAAATATTTATAAACAGTCACAAGTTTAGATACACTTCAGAGAACATGGTTTGACGTAGTTAAGAAATAACGGTTCTCTAAAATGGATGTGCCCAAATAATGGATGATTAGATCGAATAGAGGAACCATCGAATAGAGGAACCAAAGGATTTACAAGATACGAAATGAATAAATTTGTTGAAAGTAGATTTATAGCGTTTCAGGATCAATTGATTATGTTTTGCTTGTGGTTTTGTCCGACATGGACCAAGAATTCTTCAACATAGAAGAGCGACTTTATTGAAGTAGTATTAAAGAAAAGGAGAAAGGAACAGATTAAGAAATACGTGCCTAGAATATTGGAAGAAGACAGAATGTTTAGTTCTAAAGAGGCTACAAGCAAAATGACTGGTAGGAAATAATACTGGGAAAAGATTCGTACAATAAATCCAAACTAATCTGAATATGAGGCGTAGAAAGTTGAATCTCTATTACTCAACCGGTAGAAGAGATACCCCTGTCCTAGTTAGTAAGTTAGATGGAGTCGGGTGAGGGAAGAAATGCCCAGATTGCATTGACATATAGACAGAAAAGTAAAAGGAAAAAGGGCGATTCTAGCAATAATTAAGAAAAATAAAAGAAAAAATGGGGATTCTAGCAATAATTACCTGAAACCCAAAAACAGATGAAAGCCAATCGAATATATCAAAATCTGATCTGTTCCTCTCCTCGCGCAAGTCATGAGGAACATTGGTTGCCGAACGAACACTAGGCTTGGGAAGGTTTTGCACATTTCGCATTGCATGAAGTGCAGCTTTGATCTATATTCCAACAGGAAGGATAAAGAAATTAAGCATGGATAAATTTTAATGAGCATAAGAAAAAACAAGATAACAAAAATACTTCAGATAAGGAACCTCAGGAAGTTCCATGATTGCTGCTTTGGCCCCAACAGCCTTTAGTGGAAGAATGTTATAGTGTTCATATTGTTCTCTTTTCCTCTGAACATCTTGAGCATACGTTTGGGTCTGCAAGGACAAATCAATTTCGAATTAACGATTTCAGTATTTTCCATGTGCAAATATGAACTTAAAAATACATGTCATGAAACTGATATTATATAAATCAAACCTCACTGTCAATTTTTTCTACAGGCACCACTGCTTTCAGCACATCATACAGAACTGCTGCAATCTGCAAAATATTAGCCATCTCCTCCCTTCAACGGCAAGCAAAAATGAAAAAGAACAAGACAATAAATATTGTGCTTAGCCGAAGTGGGCATGTCAACAATTTCAAATCAAGCCTTACGGTTTCTTTGTATACTGGCCTTCTTTAATATTTTCATTATAGAAATTCCAATAATACAACATGATTTCTTTTGGATCATTTCTTGCAAGCTGATGTTTTGCTTCTTCTTCCTCCTGCGACAAATAGAAATTTAGGAGGTGATAAATCTTTCATTTTGGATTTCTTGCAATGTCATCGGATTTTAGTCTCGACATCAGTTTTGAAAGATAATAAGTATTCCTTTTTTTTTTAATAAGAAACTCAAAAATGTATTAATAAAGAAGATGTAAAAACAGATAGTCAACCAGCTGTATTGAAAGCTAATAAGTATTCAAAGAAATAAAATAAATAAGAGAAAGAAAGAAAAAAAGAAAGCTAGTAAGATGTATCGAAAATACTTTGCCAATGAATTCCTGTGAATAGCTCAGACAATGAATAAAATAACCATTAACATACATTGCAATTGGAGATTACGATCTCCATAATTTTTATCTGTGAACTCCTACATTGCCTATTCAGTGGTGACCACTAGCTTTCAAGTCTTTCTTAAAAGATGGTAGGTGCAAGTTAAAAATTCCTGGCTATGGATATTAACAGCAGAATTCAAGTCATGAGAGAAGTCATTTCCTGGAAAATGCTAAAAGGCCAAGACTGCACTTAGGCGTCCCGTCCGGGACCTGTTTTGGTAAGATGAGGTTGAGGTAATGGCCTTTTGGGCCAAACTTCCAAACAGTAACCCCATTAACACCTATATTTCAAAATTTTCAGAGAACCAAACCATTAGAAAAGTTACTAAAAGTAGTCTAACTTCTATATTGCTATACATACCAAACGATGAGAGAAATTATTTAGATGATTAACATGTGTTAAAGAAACCGCTTGACCCAAAAAGTGGAGCTCATATGTAAGGAGCCAACAATAGTATTTAAGACAAATCTTAATAGTCCCCCTCATGTGAAACATAGACTAAGACCAAAAACCAAAAGTGAGCCAGGAAATTGAAGAAAATAAATGAGAGTTTGCAAGTAGGGGGAAGCGAACTTGAGACCTTGGCACCCATACCATATTATAGAAACTGCTTGACCCAAAAGCTAAAGCTCATAGAACTAACAATAGTATTTAAGACAAGTCTTAACAACATGAATTTCCAAAAACAAGGACTGTACTTCAATGACTAAAGGAATAAAAAAATGAAGAGTCATAAAAAACAACAATAACTGTTAGGTCTACCCTCTCAAGTCTATGCAACAGATAGGTCTTAAACTGCCGGACACCACGTCCACTTGATGTTGGATCCATCCGATAAGCCTTCTCAAATGCATGGAAGCGACCTGGTTGAAAAATATTTACTGAGGTCACAATTAAAGTATATTACAACCACATAAGCATGTTGAAACTACCTTTTGTCTTAGACAATTCACAGTAACTATCAACATTTAGCCAAAGAAAACACGAACACACAATTATAAATAAATAAATAAAACAATAAACAAAAGACACTTACTAAAATAATGTAGCATAGAATAAAAAAGAAAATAGATATCGCACCTTAAGCAACATTAATTCGAGGCCAAAAACTTTATAAACCTCTCATTTTGTAAGAAAAGTGAATTTCTATTCCTTAGAGCACTGGTACCCAGTTTCTCATGAAAATGATATCTATTTATCACTGGTGAGCAGAGCATACAGCCAAATACTGGTGCAAAGCCATTCAATATTGAAACTCATTTAGTGTTTTCTTTTCTCTTCTTTTCTTTTTGTTAAATGATAAGGGTAAATTTCAATTCATCCCAATTCATCCCCCAGACAGAGTGGAAAACTCCAATTTAACCACCCAGAGCATGAAAACTTTAATTTACCCTCATTTTCATTCAGAAGGTGATAGCAAATGGGGGGCGCATTGATTTTTTTTTTTTTTTAATCTTCTTAATAGTAAATAGGGGTAAATTGATGTTTTCACACTTTTGGAAGATAAATTGAAAATTTTCATTCTAATTAAGGGGTAAATTGAAGTTTACCCAATAATAAATGAAAAATTATTTTGATTTAAGAAGTACATTTACAAAATAAAATTTAGAACTACAAAGAAAATTACATTTAAAATAAAACTTGAGATTGATGTGAGATGAGAGTTGAATAATTTAAAAAGATACAAATAAAAAAAATTTAAAAGCAAATGTTTGGATGCCCTTTCTTCCTCTTTCTAAGAACAAAAATCACTCTTGTTAAAGCTTTAAGGTCTTTTACACCTTGAGGTTGCCACTCTATCATCCAAAATCTTACTGGGGGGTAGCTTTATCTCTCTCTTTTTGCTCCATCCAACCCTACGCCCTTTTTTCCATATCTGCTTTCTTGCTTAAGAGGCTATTTCATCTTCTTCTTCCTCCATTTTTACACCTCCATGGAAGATCTTAACCATCTCATCTCCTAAAAAGCCTTTTCACTTATTCTTCTCTTAGAAAACTCACTAATCTCCATAAGACCTACATCTCCCTTATGTTATTATTTACCATAAATAGCCTTTTATTGAGATTTTCTTCAGATTGTAACGGGAATCATGTAATACTTCTCTTACGTAGTGGATTGGAGATGATTACTCCCATGGATGTAAGCTAAAAGCCGAATCACGTAAAATATTGTGTATTCTTTACTCATCTCGCCAACACAACACATGATTCACATGTCTTTTCAGGTATGTACCATAAGGCAAAAGTAATATTTTCAATATAGAATTCCTTATCTGCCACAACGTCTCATACATAGAACAATTTCATTTACCACACAATGACCTTCGCACCTAACAAACTGAAATTCACCAAAATGAAAGCACATCGTTTCACAAACAAATACGATAATTTAAGCATATCTATGACACCACATACACACTGCACTTCTTTCGGAAAAAAAAAAAAAAGAATCAAATTCTAATGGATTCTATCAATTAAAATGTGCCCCAAAACACCCACTAACTTGCTTAGCAGCTAAGATACAGTACACACATGACAGAACCCAACATATAACAAGCAATAAGATAGCAGTCAATAACATCACATTGACAGTTGAAAAAAATAAAATAAAGAGAGACAAAAGAAGAAGAAAAACTAACAGAGATAAGCGACCCTCGGATTATCCTTCTCGATTTCATTAGCGACACGAAGAACAGGAGCAAGAGCAGCCAAAGACGAAGGCACGAGCTCACTGTCAATGGCAGAGCTGTCCTCGTTCTGCACGTCCTCCAACATTATCTGGGCTCGACTCATCTTCCTCGACAGCCTACGCGGTGGTGGAATCCTCTCTTTCTTGGTCCCACTCGAACTCGCCATAACGACACCGTTTCTTCGAACCACTCACTACTACTGCCACAATTACGTGAAGCACTCGTTTCACTATCTCCCTCTTCTTCTTCTTGTTGTTTTGAATTGGGTTTGTGAATAGACAACATTTTCTCTCTTTGTGGGTATTTGTATAGAAAGAGAATGAGAGTGAAAGAGAGATGCTTGGTGTGCTAAGAGGGGCAAAGTGGTTGTCGCTTCCGGCAAGAAAAGGAATAAAATTAGTTAAAAGGAAATGGTTTTCTAGAAACGCTTGTTGAGCCTTTGTTTCAGCATTTTCATGGTTAACCGCTTTTTGTTTCGAGCAAAATTCAATTCCCGTAGAAACGTCAATTTCGCCAAAAGTAATATCAAAACTACAATTTACTTTGTAAATGCCGTTATTTATTTGTAGTATATTTTCATAATAACAGTCAATTGATAAAAAGTCAAAGACTCCGTATATTTGTATAATAACACACTATTTTAAAATATCAGCTATAGTTTTGATGTAATATAAGTTATAGTTTAAATAATAATCTTATATAATTAAAATAATGAACACATCACTTTAAAATACATTCACTTAATATCGCTTCTACTCCTAGTATAACGATAACAAACTTCTTCCGTGTTTGTATCTTCTATTTAAAAATTATTTTAGTTATCAACTACTATATATACATAATAAAAAAATATTATGTATATTCATGTTAAAAAATATGTAAGTAATTTTTTTTTAATATTATATTTATTTTAATTATTTATATTCTTACAATATCACAACAGTAACATTTATTAAGTAACATTTACTAAGTAGATGTTATTATTTTTAAAATTTAAAACACTTTGTAAGATAAATTTTATTAAATGGTTAAGTGATGCTTTTCATAACTAATTATTTTACAGCATAACTAATAATAATTATTTTAAAAACTATAACATTATGAGATTAGTTTGATTGTGTATCAATATAGGCTCAATTTGTGAATGTATATCATATTAAAAAATAATATTTTTACCCCCAACGTTATATTTTAGGAGGAAAAATTAGAAAGATTTGTCCCAATAGTACCCTTCATATTTCATAAGGTTTAATTTTTAATTTTTCCTCTCGCTGTCATGATTGGTCGCTTTCAAATGGATGTTCGGACGACCAGTAAGCTAATTCCACCCATATCTTTCTCATTTTCAATAGTCCCCCGTACCAATATAAGTACTTGTTTACAGCATGTGTGCGCGCGGGCATCACATCTAAGGGATTTAGACTCCTTTTTTAGTACAGATGTCTGCACTTAAAAATGTAAATTCAAACTTTCGGTAAAAGCGGTTTAGTTATCCAGGGAGAAATAGAAATTTAGAAGCAGAATAACTCCATTAACTTTTTTTAACATTTGTACAACATTATATAAATAACTCACATCCATTCGCACGTCAATTTCCATCAACAATGACAATCTCATAACACTATTGAAAAACGAATAAACTTGCTGCAGATTCACTTTCCAGGAACAAAGTTTGTGGCATATGCCCAAGCATTGTTGTTAATAGGGTCAGCAAGATGATCAGCCAAGTTCTCCAATGGCACTTTCCCGGTCACAATAGCCTGAACAAAGAACCCAGCCATAGAGAACATAACCAATCTTCCATTCTTGATTTCCTTCAACTTAAGTTCAGCAAAAGTTTCAGGATCATCAACCAAGCCAAGATGGTGAAAGCTGCCACCTGGATGAAGAGGGTCTGTTACTTCACCCAATGGCCCTCCAGCAATCCTGTAACCCTCAACAGCTCCCATCAGAACTAACTGAGTTGCCCATATGGCTAAAATACTCTGGGCATGGATCAAACTAGGGTTTCCCAAATAATCTAACCCTCCTTCACTGAAAATCTGTGCACCGGCTTTGAACCAAACGGCTTCACCAAACTTTACTCCGTTGCGAGACAGGAGCTCTGGGAATACGCAGCCGAGGGCTCCAAGCATTGCCCACCTGGCGTGCATAACTTCGAGCTTACCGTTCTTGGCAAAGGTCTCTGGGTCTGCGGAGAGGCCAGCAGTGTCCCAGCCGTAGTCTCCGGGGAATTCTCCGGTCAGGTAAGATGGTGCTTCGCCTGAAAATGGACCCAAGTACTGGACACGGTCAGGGCCATCCCATTGGCTGCCGGCTGAAACTGGCTTTGGTTCCCCAGGGGTTCTTCTCACGGTTAGACGGCCCTCGCAGTGGATTTCGGAGGCGGCCAGAGCGAGCTTGATGGCTTTGCTGTTAGAGAAGGGGATGAGAGAGCCATTGTCGAAGCAGCCATGGTCTGAGTATTTGGGTGGATGAGCTTTTGATGAGACAACAATTGAGTATTGGTTGCTATTTATAGTGGCCGCTTTTGATGAAAAAAGAATTGAGCTTCAGTTGCTATATATAGTGTTTTAGGGAGCTATAAGTACTTATCTTTCGATATCTTTATCTGTTTTCTCATTGGTGAAAGTTGAGTGCAAAGACTTTGATACGAATCTACCTTTGAGTTTTTGGCATTTTCGACGTGCATGCTTCACCCAATTTGTTTGAGAGTTTGCATATCTTGATCAGCTATGAAGCTTAGACTGCATATTTTCCAGCTAATAGGAGAAGTACACGTGCTGTATTGGGATGATAATGCCAATATTCAATATGTTGGAAGGATTGAACGATAGGGAACAACTATATAATTGATCTTGATTAACTCTGATTAACTTAGGACTTGACATTTTGTTGAACTCAACAAAAGTTGGAAAAGGAAAGGTCTTGTGGTGACGGTGAGTTTCAAGCACTCACTGACATCATTTAGTTTCGGCAGACTTCTAGGTTATACAACAAATGTATGTATCTAGACTTTCCGTAGATTTTTTGTTACAATATATTAGGTAGATTGTTATAATTCCAAAAGAAAAATGTTGTAAGTCTGGTTGGCAGGTTATAGTTCACATTACTTAGTTACCTTCTGAAGAAAGAACCAATAAGCTCAAGCAACTTGCGTTTGTTTCCTTCATTTTAGCAGCGTCTAATGTTGTGCTTGCACTGCCAGCATATAATCTAAATAATCAAAGTGCGAGAGCTGAGAACCACAAAATACGCGTGGAGATTGAATTTAATGAAGTGGAGATTACTTTTTGGTCAATGCTCAATCTGAAGGACTAACAAAGAAAAAGGAAAACTTCAGTTGAAAACCAAATTTTCTGTTTCTTTTCGTTAGGCTATTTTTAGTGAACAAGTTCCACCAATTCCTCACCTGCTTAACCAAAATCAAAGAAATTTGTCATCGTGGTGGGGGTCGTTTATTCCTGTTCATAAATTTAAATTTCCATACATATTTATGCATAAAAAAGACAATTGAACTTTATAAATTTCAACCAATGCATTTTACTAGATTTCATAGATAATATCCAAAATACCAACCTAATCATCAGCGAAAAAGCAAACATCTAACAAATCTAATTACAATATTCTACTGAATATTTAAATGATCTGAATTTCTGTACAAAGTGGATGTAGAAATTCCATCATACCGGTCATGGCTGCTGAAAGGAAGACTTACATTTCCATGATTTATAAGAAGAAAAATGCACATACAGTATTTGCAATTTGATAAATTACAGAAGCATTATTTGGATAGAAAGTAATCAAGAAGTGTAATTAGCTAGTTTAGATCATTTGGTTAAGAGGCTAACTACTCGGTCTCACGATGTTTAACAAAACTAATGAGCATCATTTGTAAAGACATCAATCAGGCTACATATCATATTGAAATGCCAACAAACATCTGAGACTGCACGCATCAATTTTATTACATGTCAAGAACAGAAGATAAAGCTTAGTCCTGTGGATAGGGATTGCACATTCAGAACAGAAGGTTGTGCGGTGGATTCGGTTTGGCCATACCATTATAAGAATGGTCCTTCATGTGCAAAGCAACCCACATTGTAATTTAGGAAGAGTCATAGCCACTCTTGAGGCAATGAAGATTTGAATATTCGGTGAAGCAGCATTCGCTCTTTCCTGCCTAGCTGCTTTACACAATACTTCTTATAAACGCCAAGCTTAAGTGCTTCTAGTCCTTCCTCCACGGTTCTTTTTCTGACAGCTGTCAAAAGACCTGACCCTTGAGGCTCAATGTTGCTCTCTGTTTCCCCATTGCCAGATTTTTCATCGCTTGCTGCTTGTGTAGCAGATTCTTTATCTGCTTTTGCTTCAGCTTGTTTGTCTTCTTCATCTATTTCACCTTCATCTTTATGAATGCCATCACTAC
This sequence comes from Murraya paniculata, assembly GCA_030449075.1. Lineage (NCBI taxonomy): Eukaryota > Viridiplantae > Streptophyta > Magnoliopsida > Sapindales > Rutaceae > Murraya > Murraya paniculata. The sequence continues at coordinate 1,193,138 of JAEVFN010000036.1, read as the reverse complement.
CATCAGAACTTCTGCTACCCCACCATTTATATGAAGCAGTTGATAAGCCATCTGATGGGAATCCGTATTTAAATTCATCCAGGGCCATGATTCCTTTTGTCAAGTTTGCATTAAGCAAGACATGGGGCTGCCCCGCCGAACTGTTTTTGCTTCCATGTTGCTGCAAATTAGGAGGGGATGCAACTCCATGTAATTTGGATGTTTCATTGTTTAGGGGTTGAAACCCACTGCATCCACAACCACTTAGGAAGGTTTAAAGAGATAGCACCTTGACACTATGACAAATGTGGAAAGACCCTAAGGTTGGCCTAAAATGCATATGATTTCCCTGAGTATCAAATTTTTGATACTCGAATCAGTAAGACTGCTGTCAATTATTTTATCCAGGGCATAACTGATTGGAAAACAGTTGACAAAAACTAAGAACCATCTGTGATAACATAAAAATCAGTATAAAAAAGGAATATACTAAAAAGGGGAAGTGTGGTAGTGAAAAAAAAACCAGGTTCTAGTACAGGCACAGGAAGAAAAATGTTTCAAGCAGATGATAGGAAAAGGAATCACATGGTATATTGTCAGCACAAATAACTCTACAAATAACTCTTACAACAACATGCTATACGAGAAGAATCATGGGAAAAAAAAAATGCCACAATCCTAATTATCCTTCCATCTTTCACGTTACAACTTTAGGCAGCAGAGACTATAAACAGCTAGGTTCACAAAAAATCTAGCTTGTGGTGGATTGGACAGTAGTCATGCACTCAATCAAAAGAACATATAATATTGTTAATCGGATCAGTTCAGTTACAATATTTTCTGTTCAGCTAGTACTTTACTGTGCAAGATTTATTGTAAACTAAAAACAGGACCGTTCAATCCTTTTCATCTAAAATGTTGCCAATTATCTAACGATGATTGAGCATGCAATTATCAATGATCGGCAATTAGGAATCGAAAAAACGCCATACATACCTTTTCCTAGCAATCTTGGAGAGCTCAGCCAGTTCTTTGCTTTTTTCTCTAGCTGCATACTTTTTAATATCCTCAATGCTTTTTCCAGATAGAAACTATTCAAATCATCATTAAAAATAATAATAATAATAAGAATAATAATAATAATAATAATAATAATAATAACAATTATTAATAACAAATTAACCTAAATTAAAACGAAAAGCAAATAGTTACTTTGATAAATAATTTACCTTGCGATAAGGCCAGCGATCAAGGCCATTGTCGCGGCAGATTTTCTTGAGAACGCTCACGCAGACACCTGCCACGTCACGTCAGATCAAATCACAACTTAAAAAAATTAAAAATAATAGTTTAAAAAGAGAGAGAGAGAATCAGATTTACCGAGATGATTGGCGGCGTCGGAGAGAGGGAGAGAGAAATATTTGGAGATATCATCGAACGAGAGCGATTTCGTCGATGTCGAACTCGAACTCGAAGCTGCCGCCTTTGATATCGAAGAATTATTGTGCAGCGACAGTGAACTCATCATTTTTATTTATGTTAATTATATTTATTTATTTATTTAAATAGTCATTACGACGACGCCACGTCCTCCTCGTCATAGCCGTCGTAGTGGTTTAAAACACAGAAAGAAGAAAGAAAGTCCTCTGCCAGTTACCGTGAGTTGTCAACTCGATAATAACGCGTCGGGTACTTGGGTTTGCCCGATTGGTTCTTCAAGTTCCTTACTTTACCCATTCTCAACACGCCGGATCTTACCCGAAAATTGGTTTATAGCACATTGTTTGGGCCATTGGTGCGTTTATTCACCGTTTAAATACTATTAATGAAGAGTTGTAAAATTTCATCGCATACTCACTAATATTCGCTAAATCATCTTCATTATAACACCATATTTAAATCATCTTCATTATAAAAATATATTTAAATTGGTGAATTTGGGGGAATTTGTTTTAATTTTATTTTTCCATAAAGGTGGATAGCTCAGTCAAGTAACAAACTGCATTTATAAACTATATGCGCCAAAGGTGTTACCATTCATTTCTTGAAACTGATTTTCACGAGCCTTCATAAGTGGGGCGCATGATTTTCTTTACCCTAAGTCAAGGCGCATGATTTTCTTTACCCTAAGTCAATCATTTATTTTGAATTTACAAAGGCCCTGGCATTAACTTTTTAGTCATAATTATTGTAGAAAAAAAATTATAATTATAAAATAGAAGTTAATAATATACACTAATATGATTTTTAAATAAAAAATTTGACAAAAATAAAAATATTATAAATTTTTTATTACATAAGTGTAAGATCAAGTTAATTTAACTTTTAAGTCACAACAACTAATATTTACCAAATATTTTAGTATCAGATGCCCAACCTCAATATTAAATAGAACTTAAATCTCTAAGTATTTTCAACTTTGATGATATTTGACTTGCTTATTTCTTGCGATTCAATAAATTTTTAAACTCCTTTCTTGAGACACTTGGCGTGATCCAAAAGGCCAGAAAATATGGCTCCTTGTAACATTTGCAAATAAGAAATGACAATAAAGAATAATTCTTCTTCTACTCTTACTATCAATTATAATTTGAGAAGAAAAGACAGTGGCCGGATTTGGGCTTTTATATGAATGCAACCAAGCTGGTCATTTATACAAATCAAATCCTGATAGGTACGGTTTAAGAATCATTGGTACCGAAAAGCAGCTCTAATTTTCTTCAAAACCATGTAAAAAGGAAATAAGGAAAGTTGAATTCTCTGAAGTTAATTACTCCAACAAGATGACTACAAAGCAATGTAAGTATACTTCAGTAAGGGAGAAATAAAACAAGTAATCACCTTTTTTCTGTCTCGGTCTTATCTTTTCTCCCAGCAAGAATCATAGAAATCTGGAGACCTCTGCTGAATGCTTGATTGAAAAGCAGGCGTGTTTGGAACTCTGATACGAATGGGAACCACGATAAAATGGCTATGGGCGCAAAGAGTAGCAATCCCATTATGTACTCGTATGCTCTGGCTAGCTCCTTTATTGACTCCCAGAATCCTATTGCCTTGAACAATGGCCTGCAAACTTGCCCAATCTTGAAAGGACAAAGCAAAATGAAATATGATTTAGCAAGCAATGTAGTTCTTTAGTTATATGTACTCCCATTCCAATTGATGTCTTTAATTGGATAGCTGTGTGATGAAAAATAAACAATCATGTAGTTTTTTCTGGAAAAGAAGAAAGATTAGAGGATTGTGAAAGTGATTTTTTTTCCAGGCATAAAAGTAATTATGAGGCATAAAGTTGGATTGTAAATAATGTTAGCAAACAGGAGGCCCAAAAAAAAAAGAAAAGGTTTCAGCAAGTGCACGGAGCAACTCTGCATGAACATGAGTAGGTTTTATTCATGCACTTGGGATTGCAATATGATGATCAATTTGGAAAATACCATGAAAGTAGGGGATATGTTGAAAAAGTAAACCCATATTCAAGATTTAGCATATACTATGTACTAACAAAAGTAGTTGAAGTTCAATCATACCAGTAGAAGGGCCCACCCAGTAGGCAGAAAAGCAAGCATGCAAGCAAATAAATCTGATATGGTGAGACCGCATACTACAAACAAGACGGTCATGACTGACATGAAGCCAAGGAATAAAAGTGCTTTGAGAATCCTGAACATGAGCTGAAAGTCGGTACCAAATCTTCGTCTGCCCATTGATACCATCTGACAGCAACAGCAGAAACAAAAATGCAAGAACAGTACAAATTAACATGCATACTTCCTCAGCAATATGTTCGGAAAATGTTCATTCCCTCAGCACAAGTGAGTTTCTTCCATACCTTCAGAACTAGAAGAGTGGTTACTAGAACTAGCCAAGAGAGTCCATAAACCTGCAAAAATTAGGAGGATATGATAAATAAAGCAAATAGATGCCATACACCGAAAGAATTTTAGACCAATAGGCAAAATTCATTATTGACAGTAAGAACTGTACCAGAATATTCTTGCTGCGATGAGCTATATCAAGGTGGTAGACAATTCCATACTGGTAAATGAAGAAGCGAAGAACAAGGATAATCTCAAGAATTCTACCCCTTATATTTGAGAATTTGAGGTGCTCCTGCTCTCCATCCCACCATGATTCCCAACTTCTATCGGGCTGGATGCCAATACCACCGCGATTTCCCATCCACCTCTTCCAATCTGTCCAATCATCTACTGTTTTCTGCCAGTCAAAACCAGATGGATTGAACACAAAAGGAGCAAACAACCAGGAGCCAACCAGGAACCACATAGAGATTGTGATAAACAAGTAAAGATTTGAACTGCGATATGAATGCCCATATACTTGATACAAGACCAATAGTATAACCAGCTCCAGTCCTTTCACAAAGTGACTTCGGGAGTACAGCCTGTAATTCTCAGAAAACTTTGCATGAAAAACAACAAATCCACGACCAGTGGCTCGATATTTAGAACCTCCATGTAAGATTGTCCTGCCAAAGTAGTGTACTTTTGTTCCAAGCTGGAATGTGAAGAATACAGAAGCCAGCTGCAGCTGCATGATGATAAAATCACCCAGAGCACTGCAGAACCCTTTTTCCAGGCCAATTTCCATAACCATTGGAAGAACCAATAATTTCCCAAGCTGAAAGACGGACTGCATAGCCAAAGCCTGCTCGAGGGCCTTGCTTTGATGTATGGACGGATTCTCAAGAATCTCTCTTTCTAATCCACTCATAACCAGGTATAAACGTCCATACAAGAACACATAAACAGTTAGCACAGTAATCTGGAAAAAGACAGCCTTGGATTAGTGACAATACATACTGAATTGATTTAGATCATAAATTATATTTGAAAAAAAAGAAAAGATTGTTTCAAAAGACTATCGTTGCACGATAATGGTCGGTGGAGAAACTCAAGTAATAGGTATCGCGAAGACGTGAACTATAAATCTATTGGAGCTCCTAAGAGACATTTAACAACAAGACTAGTAGATTAACATACCATGCTACTAAGATAGAATCCAACTGTTGTAAAGTAGAATGAAAGCATTCTGAAGAAGTCAAACTGGCGCCCAAGCCGGTAAACGTCACGACTAAGTGTCTGCTCTCCATTTCCATTTGCAACCTTTGCCTCAAATGATGATATTTGATTCATTCCCACATCACGTCCCTTGCCTACTTGAATATATTCATGATGCGTTATACATCCTCCACGGAGAGTTGAATTCATCCCTGAAGATTTTAACACAATTAGCCATCAGAATAGATTTCTAAGTTGATATATTCTGGAGAAACAAAGATTACCTGCAAATATATCCTCGCTTAAGTTAATTGTCTTTGAAGCCTTGCTAATGCCACCCCTTGTTATGTGGAAGATTCGGTCAAATATATCAGGATGACCATAATGAAAACGTACCCTGCAAAGTGAACATGAAACATTTAATGGATGCTTCAATAGTAGAAAGACAGAAATAAGCTTCCTCACTAAAGAATTATTCTTCCCACCATTTTGGGTTTTTGCCTAACATCTGTATACTTTGACTAATCTAAAGTTGCTATTTAGCTTAGATTTACAAGAGAACACTTAGGGTACAACCGAGTGGTACATTTGGATTCAACCAATTAGTTGGCAGTTTAAAATGCCTTGAGTTGGCTACCTGGGATGTTTACAGCCTATGAGTCTTTAATTTCCCCCTTAGTGGCATAAGGAGAACTTAGGGCCTGTTTGAGATTACTTTTGGGAGGCTTAAAAGTGATTTTGAAAATCTAAAAGCTAATTTTAGTGTTTGGTAAAAAAAATCAAAATTACTTTTAGTTGAATTATTATTAAATTTGTTTCACTATATTATAAATTTGATTATCAACTGTTTTAAGATTAAAAAAAAAATCAATGTATTATAAATTTTATTTTTAGTTAAAATTATTATAATACACATTTAAAAATATTGTATGTACATGTTTTGATGTGTATAAGTAAATTTTATCCTACATCATGTATATTTTAATCATTTATTTTCTCTCAGTAGTTTAATTGTAAAATTTACCAAATGTCTATAAGTACTTTCAAAACTCACAGTACTTCTGAAAACAAAATTTACCAAACACTTAACTGATTCTCTTCACAGCTGATTATTTCTACAGCACAACTAACAACAGTTATTTTAAAAGTTACAACATTCCCAAACTGGCCCTTAGTTTCAAGATATTGTTTCTACCCAATGCAGGTTGATCCCATGAACAAAGCTATCAAGATTGTAAGGTCTGCCAGTATTCTCGGTTTAGAACTCGATACGCACAGAGAAATGTCGACGGATATTGAGGTATAAAGTAAAACAATGAAACAAATACCTACGTAGGTGACCCCAATAGGCTTTAAACCCCTGATCTCATGGTTGAATCCAAGAGGCTTTTACTACCCAACTAAACCCCTTGGTGCTAGCATTGGCTGTAGTGTTTTGAGTGTTAATTTAGATTTGTTTAACATTTAGAGCTATTCATGTGTTTGGAACTAATGATGTGGGAAGCAGGCACGGTCATAGAACTTTGTTACTGTGTACCTGGAAGATAATTAGAAACTTTTTCTGCTACATGATTGTTAGGGATAGGGAAATCATATTTTAGGGTTTCCATAAGCTAAAGTGTTTTTAAGGCATGCAGTTGGACATCAGGACACTAGACTGAGGTTAGAAGACAAGTGGCTAAGTTAAACAGCTGTGTAATCTGCACATACATTTCTGTTTAACAGTAGAATGGAACAACAGAGATAACAGTAGTTGTGGTTTCAAAAACAAACATGTGGCGACATACAAAAAAATTTTGGCATATTGTAAATTCAAATACGCTTCATATCATGTAAATGTTGACTCAACCTACCACCCGCCTTTGTGGCCATACTGAGGTAAAAGGAAAAAACTGTTAGCACATAAAACACAGAGTCCCATTTCCATAAGGATGAAATCCAATGTAATGATTACAAGGATTAAATGTGAGAACAATTAAGCAGTGATTTAAAATAAATTAAGGCTTACCTCAAAGGATTTGCTAAAATTCGTTGGGAAATAGTGACAAAGCTAGTCTCTTGGTTGGACATGAACCATGCAAGCGATGACACACTGTACAATAAAGAAGGGAGAAAGTAGCATATATAAATACACTTGCTGATTGTTTACACAACAGTTTTTCCCCACACAGAGGTTTTTGAACCCAGTGACAACAATCATCGAGATAAAATGGGTGTGTTAGGCTGACCTTCCAGTAAAAATATGCTCCCTTAGACCCAATATTGTAGGTTCTCGCGGCCCAGAAGGAGACTTCAGGAATTCCTCCAATACATTTCTCATTTTGAAAGCCTCCTCAAAGTAATTGTCCTGGAAAAAGAGAAAGCACGGGAAAACACATTGAATCACTTTTTACTATTTCTTCAAAGGAGGCACAAGGAGAAAGGAAGTTACCTGATTCATGTCAATGGTCTGCAAGGCTTCTCCACGAGTAAATATAATGGCGTGATTTTGATTTTCAGGTTTTCCTTCACCAATATCTGTTGGAGGTCCTGGAAGCTTGATCCGATATATTTCCTAGCAATACAGGCAATATTCCAGGATGTTATAAGCAATTTCTAACAAGAGATGGGAAAGAAGAACTCATAGACAAGCATTGTTGTTGATCATCATGTCTTTGTAGGTTTTTATCTGAATCAGATAAAAAAGTCCATGATCTCCATGGTCGTAGTGCTAGTGGATTTTTGATCCCTTCACATCTTGCTTCCACAGCAAGAGATCAAACCAACCGGGTTGTCCCCTTCGAAACAGTGCATGCATGAACATCTATAGAGTAGGTGGAAATTCAAAGCAAATGTCATTTGCAAAGTGGACCTAACTTTTTGCTAAAACTCAGCTATATGCTAAAAAGAGCCTCTTAATACTTTATGCTAAAACTCAGCTATATGCTAAAAAGAGCCTCTTACTCACAATTAGCATTGGGGGAACACTAACTGCAATTCCACTCTGCATACTTCACTCAATTAACCTTGATTGAGGATTTTTTAATTTTATATTCTCAATATCCAGTCAAAGCAAAAGGAGAATCTAGCAAACCTACATTTTGGCATATAACATTTTACAATGGAATAATTGCATTTCACATACTGAAGTTAAAGTGCTATATCTTGGCGAATATGGTGTAATTCTATTTACAATGTAACATCAAACTAAAGATATGATAAGATAGAGGAATAAGACCAACAGAGAGAAAAGAAAAGGGAGGAAAATCAGAGGAAATTGAGAGGGAAAACATTGTCTTCATTCAACATCATTCAAGTCGGCCTCAAAACTGAATATAAGCTGATGAAACTCAACCATTAACATAGGCCATACATAAGACACAAGAGAGGCACCTATAAACAATCAACAATCTTAACAGAAGAAAGTTACCAATTCAATCTTTTTGCAGTGTCCAACTACACGAGAATCAGGAACATGATTTTATACCTCATTACTAATGAATAATCACTTAACTAGATGGTGTTGAAAATTCTCTTAAAAGTAGATGCACAATGCAAAATTACTGAAGTTATGAGATTAAACATCTAACTGAAGCATCCATCTTTTTCTCTTTTAATAAAGAAACTTCCTATTTTTCACTAGATATTACACAAAGGTAATCCAAATCCCTTCTCCCTGTGATGAGAATAGGATTCATTACACAAAGGTTATCCAAATCCCTTCTCCCTGCGATGAGAAGAGTATCCAGACTCCAAACCTCTTGCACCATTCCAACAGATCTTACAAGTAGAACTAACTAGTAGCCACTGTTATCTATCTAACATTCGGTGTTTATAAAATAAGTCTTCAAGCACGTGAATTCAAAATCGAACTAGCTATTACTATTCATACCTCATCATACTTATCCCCTCCCTTCAAAAGCACAGAATAATGAAATTTCTGAGATTTTCCATTCACAGTTTCCTCCCTTTCATCTATGTAAGCAACACGCAGGGATGGGTACCTGTTCAGCGTTTACATAAATCAAGGATTCCTTCAAAAGTTAAATAACATGGAGATAATGTACTACGTCAGACAACAAATTGAACTTACTTTATCATGAGATTTAGAATGTTATTGTAACAACTTCGATCTTTCAGATCATCGGATTTTTTCTGAGCACCATAGACCTGACAAGAAACAACATATGTAAACTTCATATCGGCCAGAGCTTTCGCATAAGCGCTCTCATCTCCCAGACTTGATTCCACGGTCCGATAGCCACCAAAAATTGCTGCATGAATAGTCTCATAATAATTTATTTCGACATGTCATTGTATCAACTTTGAACAATACTGAAATCGAACTATAGGAGATGGTAATTGGGAACAATCTGTGACAGAAAGCACAAACCATTGTCTCCTGCAGATTCCAGAAAGCATTGCAGTTCAAGAGCCTGCTTGTAGTACATCATCCCTCTCACTGGCAGAAACATATAGATCCATTTAATGAAATAGCTATTTACATCAATATATTACAAGATAAACTGCAAAGTTGTTTTCATACGGACCTGTTCTGGAAAGTGTCTGTGCTCTGTAAGATACCCAATGACGAGTAGCCTCCTTCTTGTCATCATCAGAATAATTAAGTTTTGGGTCATTTATGCGCCTTTGGAAATTTGTCCATTCATCTAATTTGCAGACAAATCTAGCTGTTTAGTAACTTCTTGCCAATCGAAACAAAAACAATGCATACTGCAGCAGTGGATCAAAAACTCACCAGGATATATTTTCAGCAGGTAAAACAAAGTTGATATCCCATCCTCATTTTCCTTATTAAGTTCATCAATAGAGTAAAGAACATCTTCTTTATAATACGGCGTCAAAACACTATAGCATGGATCAAAAAACAAATTATGTCAAAATAGAACATACACAGCTCCTAAAAATTTTTTTGAAAAAAAAAAAAGAAAAGAAAGAAAAAAGAGAGAGAGACAGAACATAAACATCCACCTACTTTCTGACCCCTTGATGATAATTGAAAGAGAGAGAGGCAACTCATTCATAATAGGTATAAGTGACCAAAAGGTGAAGCAAATTTCTAATGCAACCATGTGAAACACAAGACCCTTTACTGCCAATCTAATTGCAGCACTGACAGTTCACAAACAGATTGTTCAGTATAACAGCATCATAGACATAATCTGAGGATTTTCCTTTCCAGTGAGATAAGCTTCAATAGTTCAGTAAATCAGTGTTCAACAGTGACTGACCTGAACGAGATCATATCACGAACTTTTGGAGCACTTGGCATATTCATAAATAAGGAATTTGCAAAGAAAGTGATACGACGGCGGGCATCCAAATTTGTTGGCACATTTATGGCAGATTCTTTGACAGTCAAAAGCAAATGGAGCCTAACAACCTATAGAAAACGTAGAATGGAATAAGAATACGAGAACGCAACATAAAATTCTCAAGTCATAACTAAAACAACTAAGTGAATACCAAGAGTACCTTTTCCCTCCAAGATTTATTCTGTGTAAGGGAAATATTTAGCCTTTCAAATCTCTGCAATCCCTTGTGATTTTGCATGTGATGTCTTTCAAGGATTCTATGGCATGAAATGGAAACCCATATCATATAGAGCTCATCAAGATTCATCAATCGCATAAGTACAAATAGGTTTTAGACCCAAAGTTTGAATTCACCAGCACTTACTTAAAGCCATTAACCATGATGTCCTGAAGGATGATTTCCATAATATCTTGGAGGACATTAATTATCTGAGAGTTGTACACATCTAGAGACTCATACTCAGATAGCTGTTAGCCAACCAACCAACCAACTTCAGAACCGAAATTAAATCTAGGCATTCATTGATGAAGTGCTCAGCAATAGCAAAAAAAAGTGAAAAAAAGAAAATATAAAGGAAAAATATTACCAAGAGTTTTAGAAATTTCTCCAACTTCTCACTGAGTGAAGGCATCCCGCTCATGCGAAATTCATTCAAAAACTTGTGTTGCTGAATGCTAACGTCTACTTCATTACAAATCTGGTTCACAATACTGTTTGATAATAGAAAAAGGGAAACCAACTATGAGATTTCTAATATCAGGAAACTTTCTTCCCTTTATCCACAAAATTATTGGAAATAATTGGAAATTTACTCTTACCTCTTATCAGTTTCATCTTCCAGAAGATCAAAAATTATTTTCGACAGTGTCTCATAACATTCAACGACTGCTGAACGCATATAATCATCATTCTTTATCTTCTTAAATAAGTCAGTATCCTCTTTCTCTTTAAAATCCTTCGCCATGTCCAATGCAATTGGAATCTGTCATACATCCAACTAAAGAAAATAAAAGTTGGAAATTGAGCATAACATAGATTGACATGAGAAACCATTCAAAAAATTTACCTTGCTAGCAAGCAGAAAAGGTGGCCACTGGACAAGACTGACATCTTCTGAAGAATAAGGCACCAGCAACAAGTCTCTATCACTAAATAACAATAAATCAAAGAAAATATTAAAAACTTATTAATTATGTCTCCGACATAAGACAGCATTTTAATCAAAGATGCAGTCCTAACCCATCACTGATCAGATCCTCTGCCCGCATAGATTCTATGAATTCATTCCACACATGAGAAAAATTTGCAATATTCCTTCGGTCTGATGACTCAGCCTGCCGTAGTTAATAATTACTTTAGCCAAAGACGTGAAAGATGAAAGGCTGTAAAGTGGTATGTGCACAGTTTGCTAAAAAATACTGAAATTCATACTGATGGAGGTTCTGTCAGAGAGGCACTTATAGGATTTCCATGATTTTCTTGGATTAGACTTATTTCAGGGTCTTATCTTTTTCTTATTGATGCCTATACCTGTAAATAAGCTTGTGTAACTAATGTTGAGACGCACACAGAAGAATAAAGCATAATTCATTTACTGCCTACTACCTCTCAATTCTGATTTCTCGTCCCTTTCTTCAACTTCTCTCTCTTTCTTTTCTTTAATTATCCTACATCACTTACAGTGTGAAGGGTGGTATAGGATTGTAAATACTGCCATCCTCTTTGGAAGCATCATGCGATAGATGCAGAGGGCATCTAACCAGATACATATCCCACAATAATGGAATCAGTTAGTGGGATTTCTAACCCCATCACTATGGGATAAAGAACAAGCAGAGGTAGAGGTGGATTCCAATGACTTCCATTTGCCAGCATTAGGGTCTCTAGCAAGCATCAGTCGCTTTCTACAGCCACTAAAGGTCATCGGCCAATAAAATTCATATTTTCCTCTGTTATTTTGACTTTTGTTTTCTCTGTTTCCTTGTTTTTCCTATTGCCATATTTTTCTATATCTTTTTCCCCATAATTAGATGTCATGTTCTACCCAGTATTATTTCCACCCAGCACCAAACACAAAATTGGAATATTAACCTTATCCTATCCTATCTGATCAAGAAATCAAGTGCAACTCTAATCTGAATGCAAAATCCAGCTTAGAGGGAAATAATTTCTCAGCATTTCTGTTTGAAAGAAAATGTAGCTGCATATGGAAATTATTAACATGTCAATTAGATACCAAGCGTCTATCCTTTGTAGCTGCATCTGATGGCGGCACAAGACGCCGACAAAAAGCTGTTGGCACAGATTCAAATCTCGAACGCAACATCCCAAGAGTCCGTATCTAAGAAATGAAAATGGTTTCATACAACAATATAAAGAAAAAGAAAAATCATGACAATCTAAATGATATAAGTGTTACTACAACCAAGTAGTTTGATAGATACCGCTTTCGATATAAATCAAATGTAGGATTCCCAGATCAATATGTGCCACTGAACAAATAGTGATCTTTTGTTAACATGTTTCCCCACAGTATGAGAAAAACTGCCCACTAACCTCACCCAGATGGCTTAATGCTCCATGAATCCCACCAAAAAGAGTAGAAAATATGGAATACCATATTTGAGTATCCATAAAATAGACCTATATGCCAATAAAACAAGTCAAAATGAAATATGTTAAAAGTTAAAACTGTATCATATAAAACACAGTATGAAGGCATAAAATTTGCTATTCCCAAATGTTTGTTTACAGTCCACTTACCAGGACAATTGGAGCCCATATTGCTATAACAACTCCAATATTGTGGGTTACTACAGAAATTTCAGATGAAAATATAATTCAGCCACATATAAAAGGTAAATCAGAAAAACTAACAAAAAAATAAGAGGAGAATAATTACCATTTGGAAAGAATTCATGCCACTCATAGTTATCGACATGCAACTTCATAATCAACTTCGAAGGTCCAACTAGTGGCAATATCTATGAAGCAAATATGTAAATTATTCCTTTATATTGACATGGGTTTGAGATGGTATTCATTAATTGAAAAACAAGAGTGTACTATTAATTATTTATGCACTAGAAACTCAGTTCACATGTTCTTCCCAATCAAAAGATATAGCTGCTGCACAAATGAAGCATAACAGCATATAGTTGCTGATAGGAATTAAAGGAAGTTTAACAGTTTGTACTTAATTCTTCATATAATTACACAAACTCATATAGCTTATATTCCGTTCTTTGACACCTTGACTGGCTAAAGATTACATCATTTCACAAACTCCAATTCTTTAAAGTTGTGGGTGGAAGAAAATGCAAGATACCAGATCCTTGTATTTCAGGTTCATTTATTAACAAAAGGTAGCGACTAGCGACAAGTGCTCAATATCATGTTGCAAATATAGAGAAATAGACCCAAATCTGGATGCACATAAAGTTTTTCAACAAACCACTATTATTTTGAAGCCAATGGCAAATGAAAATGGTTTCATACAACAATATGGTGGCTTTTTGTTAATGTATATAGATGAAGGTGGCAAGCAAATTTACATATGAAAGAGAAAAACATAAGGTGAGGTTGCAGCAGGGCCCTTAAAGACTCTCAAAACAGACAAAGTTCTCTCTCTCTCCCTCATTTGACCCATAAATACAGGGTCTAAGAATACAAGATATATCCACATAACCATGAGACTTTAACTAGAAAGTATCATATCAAACAAAATAAATTCGGGTTGGGCTCCTTTCATGGTGAAGGCGGAAATTCAAAGACTACTGATTTCAATCCCAATTTTCTCGAGATGACTGGCAGCCATACATATAAATAATTACTTAAATGAACTTTAAGACGCATAAGCTATATGCACATGCAGAAAACATTATTTATATGCGTCAATAACTTCATAAATGCATATCCGCCTTATTTTAAGCATCCACCCAATGTGCTTGCCCTAAATGCAGCAGTAAATTTGAACTGTCGAGGTGTTAATTCAATTAACATGGATAAGAACAAATCACCTCCACATAATAGCTGAATGCTAGCTTGCAGATTAGCAACATGATCCAAAACAATGTATACCTGGGCACATGCAATTTACTCTGTTAATGGAGAAGAGGCGTATCCAAATCATTGCATTAGACCTTAAATCCCCCAAAGTCCCAAACCCCAATAAAGATAAACGAAAAAGGAATGAAACTAAAAGCTTCCTCTTATCTTACTTCAGAAGTTGGAACATGCCCTCGTGCAAGCCTCTTCCAACATACAGTTTTGGCTGCAAGATAATAAAATATACAAAAGAACACCTATTCAATTTAGAAAAGAAATTCAAAAGGCGAGAAATAGAAATAAGAACAAGAACATTAGTGAAAGGTAACTGTTCTGGATATTCCTACCTGAGCCCACCACATAAAAAGTGTGACAATATGTGAGTTTGACCGCTCCATAATTCTCCTTAGTTGCGGAAGAAAAAATAGAAGAGCAGCCAATATATTGGGTATCAAATAAATTGCAACAGCATAATTATATAAAGATCCCTGGTTCTGCCAATTTTCAGTCAAGTTGCTGAAGAATTTAACTACTCCAGTCGGATTCTGCACAGACCTGGCATAACAAATTGGCAGAATCACTGCCCACGCAGCTGCGACTGCAAATTTCAGAAGGTACCTTAGTATTTGGGTAAATTTCAAGCCCCACCAAGCATTGAAGCTGAGGACTATATCCAATGCAGCTGCAGGAAAATGAGTAGGAAAGTAAAAAATCTTTGACTAAACTTGTATCAATCTACAACATCCTGTTGGTAACAGGATGTATCTGCAGACCTATAGCTGTTGCACTGTAACATAATCAAGCTTCAAAATTGCTAAAAGCAGAGACATAATACAGCTAAGTTTCATTCTGTGTATGATTACAAGCAGGCAACAAGAACTGATTAATGAGATGGAGAAACAAATTCCAACTTTTAATCGTATATCAACAGTACCTTGAAGCAAATTAAGAAAAGCTTGAGTAATGAAAACGGTCAGTACACTTCTGAACACATCCTCATCAAAAAGTGCAGCCGGTGATCCATCAGGGGTCCATGCTACAATTACCATAGCCTAAAAGCCATAAATCGAGAAACACAATTAAGTTTTGCGAAAATGGTAAAATAATTATTGCTTTCTCTAACGGCTATGCCACCTGGAAAGCCATTATAAAGAATATCCACATTTGGTCAAAGCTTCTATAAAGGTGCCAAAATGTGCGAGCTTCAACAAAATTAGTCTTAGCCTTCCTCTTTCCAGCAGGTACTTGGTTAGGCGTCTGCAAGCAAACATACGAACCTCAAATACTAAAAAACTTAATAATAAACAAAGAAACATAATACCAGTACAAGGAATTCTTTGCAATAATCTAGGTGACAAATATATCAAACCAATTAAGAGAAAGCAAAGCAGCAAATGTTAATTTGCTATCAGTTTGATTCTACATATAATGATGCTCAATTTGGTGGTACGAATTTCAAAATCTGAATTGCCTAACCAGTGTTACAAGTACTTTTCTCTCCGTGTAAACTATAGTGAGCCAAATCCAACAGCTAAAACTTCAACACACTTTCACTTTTCAGTTTTGAAACTAATTAAAACCAAGTGTACAAGAGGATTTATGTCATTTAAGAATAATATTGCAACATCTACCCGTTAATTTCTATGATCTTTCACAATCAATATGATCTTCAGATAATTGTGATCTTTTTTCTTGATAATGGCTTCCCTATTCTCATCCGTTTTTGTTACAATTTAAAATAATTCCATTTCGAAAGGAAGACAGGTACTGCAGGTTGAAATATTCTTTTAATCCAAATATTATTCACCCACCCATTTTGAGTACCTTTCAATCAACTTAATTCACAATATTTTTGTGGGTATCAACAAACATTGTCAAATGCATTTAAGACATATGGTTCCTAGTGTGACACTATATCATCAACCAATGATCAAACTTATCTCCAACTCGGGGAATCAAAAGATAAATGAATGAACTTTATATTTATGATTCTTGGACATCTTTAACCAACAATACTTCTTCTATAAGAAACACAATACTCTGATTATAATAGTAAAAGATGATCAATAAACTTGCATTTAAAAATAGAAAAAACAATAATTAAAAAGAGCGCAAGAGAGGAATGAACCTCATCTGCAGGCGACACCACATCTGAATGAACAGAAAAATCTTCTTTGAGGCCCGTTGGCCACTTTAGACCTAAACACTTTCTGGACCTGAAAACAATTGTTGGGGTTTTGCGGCGTTTCAGATAATAATTGTCAGATGAAGTATGAACAAGAAGTTACTACTAGAAAACTCACCAAAAGTACTCATTTAAATCATCATAGTTTCTCCACCTTGAATGGCTTGCCTTTCCTGCCTTGTTTCTCTTGGCTTCCTTTTTCCACCAAATATAATCATTTTTCATGTACGAAGCCTGTAAGTGTTGAAAAAGATAATATGTGCAATACAGAAAAACAATAATTACCTTGCGCAACACCTGGTAGATGGGGGTTATAACAGTCCGCAGAAATGTTTCTTCATCAGGAGCAGCTGTTTGGCTACCATGGTATGTGTCTCCAGTGACAGGATGCACATTGCCAAACAAAATTCCATAAACGTCTTCCGCCATCTTAGATAATCAGGAAACAAAATGCGGACTACTTTCAGTCACGCAGAAGATGTAAGACATTAAAAGGAAAAGAATGACAGTGTAGAAAACTGATATCATATTAACCATGAGCCACACGGTAAAATTGCCAAATAACTGTTGTTTTGCACATGCAAAAAAATGTTAAATAAATTCTGTGGAATTGACATCCTAGATCCGCGGTCCCAATAGTATATTTTAACCTAACATAGTTTATCACTCATTATAATTGAATAAGACTGCTTATGCTATCATTGAGTTTTACCAAATCATCCATTATGGATCTTCCTATTGTGTAAAATTTAATGAGACATTTGTTCAAGAAAAGCCATTAGTTATGATTTGGGGAAAAAAAAATTCAAAGAAATCAGATTAACATTGGTATCAGAAACAATATCGGCATATAAATTTGTATGAGTGGGTTCTGTTACTGCTGCATTTTCTCTGTCATATAGTTTTGGGAAACTAAATCTGAGTGGGTTCTGTTACTGCTGCATTTTCTCTGTCATATAGTTTTGGGAAACTCAATCTAGAAATATAACTAATGACTGGTTGGAAAATATGACCAGGTGTGATAGGCAGTTCAGATTACAGTGAGAAATAGCCAGTCGCTAAACTCGTGCATGCTTGTCAACACTGCCAGCTCTTACTCCAGGATTGACAGGATAAACACACGAAAGAGACATCTAATTCTAGGGTCTTTTTTGAAGTGAGAAGACCGCATATTGCTGCCCAACCTTTCTTCGATAAAATTCAAAAATATGCACGCTAATGAGTAATTACTTTATAATTTTCTTTCGGGAGATTGATGCAGAGATGAGCTAGAGTAAGAAAAGACAAAACCTTAAAGCATAATTGATAAACAAGTAAGCAACCTTCAGCATCAGTTGATTGAAGATACACAGTTACACAAGTCTAAAATACAAAGAAATTTCCACCTTCCAAGAAATTATACTAAAAGTCGTAAAGAAACTAGCTCTGGCCAACAGATAGAGAATACTTAAATCACCAATCATATATAGTGACAGTAAACTTACTTTATGGAAGATGTAGCAAATGCATTAAGGCATAAACCGAATATTTGAAGCTTCACCCCAGATAAGAAGATAAAGCCCAATGTAGATAAGCTGTATCTGTTGTTTGTCAGAACCTGGGGGAATCCTGCAAAGTGAAAATAATCCTCTCACTGAATGAGAAATCTAAGTATCATCTTGTTGTACACAGTATGATACAGTGTGCAAAATATTTACTAATCCACGGTTTAAGCTATTAATCTGGAAGGCAACATGATAACTTACCTAGTATTTTGTTCACAACGCAAGTAATTACACCATGACCAATAGTTCTTGAAGATTTTATCCATCAACTTCTGTACGGTGCTGCTTCTTAGCTGAAATAAGCTTTTGTCAATTTTTGACATATGATGAAATAAGGAATATAATAGAGACATGTATTAAGCATTATGTGGGCCAGTAGAATTATATTTACCTGGGTATAATCTGCAAGATTCCTTTTCCGTACATCCATATTGGCCAGAAGTAGTATTAGGTGCTCCCTCTGATTCGCTACATTTCCTTTCTTCAAATTCCGTTAAGATGCACGAAAAGAAAGTTTTAGACAGAATGATGCTTTCCTCAACAGAAATTCATTCAATTTTTAAGATATACATGTAATTCACAGGCAACATTGTATATAGATCAAACCAGAATGATAAGTGTGATGGAGCTATCAAGGGATACCATTACAAGTCTGAGGGTTTTAGGTTAGGTAAGAATAAGCTAAAGTTTAAGGGAATATAGTGAAAACTTATAACCATAAAGTGCCCATTGTTTAAGTTATCTTAAAGTCAATTATTTATAAACTACAGAGACCGAGGCAAATGTTGGCCATGGAACTAAAGCAAGAAGGGTAATATATCTATGCAACTAGAGAATAACGTAATTGTTGAAACCCACAGAATTAAAGTGAGGTGGATGGTTAGAGAAGTTCAGCATTTTTCTTTTGATAAGAAACTCAAAATTGTATTAAGTACGAAGAATCAAAACATAGAGTGGACCAGCTGTCCACTAAGAGAGTGAAGAATTAAAACTTTTTAGAGAAGTTCGATTGAAGTATTAGATAATTCTAAAATCCCTGCAGGGTAGAAGACAAATATTTATAAACAGTCACTAGTTTAGATACACTTCAGAGAACATGGTTTGACGTAGTTAAGAAATAACGGTTCTCTAAAATGGATGTGCCCAAATAATGGATGATTAGATCGAATAGAGGAACCAAAGGATTTACAAGATACGAAATGAATAAATTTGTTGAAAGTAGATTTATAGCGTTTCAGGATCAATTGATTATGTTTTGCTTGTGGTTTTGTCCAACATGGACCAAGAATTCTTCAACATAGAAGAGCGACTTTATTGAAGTAGTATTAAAGAAAAGGAGAAAGGAACAGATTAAGAAATACGTGCCTAGAATATTGGAAGAAGACAGAATGTTTAGTTCTAAAGAGGCTACAAGCAAAATGACTTTGGTAGGAAATAATACTGGGAAAAGATTCGTACAATAAATCCAAACTAATCTGAATATGAGGCGTAGAAAGTTGAATCTCTATTACTCAACCGGTAGAAGAGATACCCCTGTCCTAGTTACTAAGTTAGATGGAGTCGGGTGAGGGAAGAAATGCCCAGATTGCATTGACATATAGACAGAAAAGTAAAAGGAAAAAGGGCGATTCTAGCAATAATTAAGAAAATAAAAGAAAAAATGGGGATTCTAGCAATAATTACCTGAAACCCAAAAACAGATGAAAGCCAATCGAATATATCAAAATCCGATCTGTTCCTCTCCTCAGGAAAGTCATGAGGAACATTGGTTGCCAAACGAACACTAGGCTTGGGAAGGTTTTGCACATTTCGCATTGCATGAAGTGCAGCTTTGATCTATATTCCAACAGGAAGGATAAAGAAATTAAGTATGGATAAATTTTAATGAGCATAAGAAAAAACAAGATAACAAAAATACTTCAGATAAGGAACCTCAGGAAGTTCCATGATTGCTGCTTTGGCCCCAACAGCCTTTAGTGGAAGAATGTTATAGTGTTCATATTGTTCTCTTTTCCTCTGAACATCTTGAGCGTACGTTTGGGTCTGCAAGGACAAATCAATTTCGAATTAACGATTTCAGTATTTTGCATGTGCAAATATGAACTTAAAAATATATTTCATGAAACTGATATTATATAAATCAAACCTCCTTGTCAATTTTTTCTACAGGCACCACTGTTTTCAGCACATCATACAGAACTGCTGCAATCTGCAAAATATTAGCCATCTCCTCCCTTCAACGGCAAGCAAAAACGAAAAAGAACAAGACAATGAATATTGTGCTTAGCTGAAGTGGGCATGTCAACAATTTCAAATCAAGCCTTACGGTTTCTTTGTATACTGGCCTTCTTTAATATTTTCATTATAGAAATTCCAATAATACAACATGATTTCTTTTGAATCATATCTTGCAAGCTGACGGTTTGTTTCTTCTTCCTCCTGCGACAAATAGAAATTTAGGAGGTGATAAATCTTTCATTTTGGATTTCTTGCAATGTCATCGGATTTTAGTCTCGACATCAGTTTTGAAAGATAATAAGTATTCCTTTTTTTTTAATAAGAAACTCAAAAATGTATTAATAAAGAAGATGTAAAAACAGATAGTCGACCAGCTGTATTGAAAGCTAATAAGTATTCAAAGAAATAAAATAAATAAGAGAAAGAAAGAAAAAAAGAAAGCTAGTAAGATGTATCGAAAATACTTTGCCAATGAATTCCTGTGAATAGCTCAGACAATGAATAAAATAACCATTAACATACATTGCAATTGGAGATTACGATCTCCATAATTTTTATCTGTGAACTCCTACGATGCCTATTCAGTGGTGACCACTAGCTTTCAAGTCTTTCTTAAAAGATGGTAGGTGCAAGTTAAAAATTCCCTGGCTATGGATATTAACAGCAGAATTCAAGTCATGAGAGAAGTCATTTCCTGGAAAATGCTAAAAGGCCAAGAATGCACTTCGGCGTCCCGTCCGGGACCTGTTTTGGTAAGATGAGGTTGAGGTAATGGCCTTTTGGGCCAAACTTCCAAACAGTAACCCCATTAACACCTATATTTCAAAATTTTCAGAGAACCAAACCATTAGAAAAGTTACTAAAAGTGGTCTAACTTCTATATTGCTATACATACCAAACGATGAGAGAAATTATTTAGATGATTAACATGTGTTAAAGAAACCGCTTGACCCAAAAAGTGGAGCTCATATGTAAGGAGCCAACAATAGTATTTAAGACAAATCTTAATAGTCCCCCTCATGTGAAACATGGACTAAGACCAAAAACCAAAAGTGAGCCAGGAAATTGAAGAAAATAAATGAGAGTTTGCAAGTAGGGGGAAGCGAACTTGAGACCTTGGCACCCATACCATATTATAGAAACTGCTTGACCCAAAAGCTAAAGCTCATAGAACTAACAATAGTATTTAAGACAAGTCTTAACAACATGAATTTCCAAAAACAAGGACTGTACTTCAATGACTAAAGGAATAAAAAAAATGAAGAGTCATAAAAAACAACAATAACTGTTAGGTCTACCCTCTCAAGTCTATGCAACAGATAGGTCCTAAACTGCCGGACACCACGTCCACTTGATGTTGGATCCATCCGATAAGCCATCTCAAATGCATGGAAGCGACCTGGTTGAAAAATATTTACTGAGGTCACAATTAAAGTATATTACAACCACATAAGCATGTTGAAACTACCTTTGTCTTAGACAATTCACAGTAACTATCAACATTTAGCCAAAGAAAACACGAACACACAATTATAAATAAATAAATAAATAAAACAATAAGCAAAAGACACTTACTAAAATAATGTAGCATAGAATAAAAAAGAAAATAGATATCGCACCTTAAGCAACATTAATTCGAGGCCAAAAACTTTATAAAACTTTCATTTTGTAAGAAAAGTGAATTTCTCTTCCGTAGAGCACTGGTACCCAGTTTCTCATGAAAACGATATCTATTTATCACTGGTGAGCAGAGCATAAAGCCAAATACTGGTGCAAAGCCATTCAATATTGAAACTCATTTAGTGTTTTCTTTTCTCTTCTTTTCTTTTTGTTAAATGATAAGGGTAAATTTCAATTCATCCCAATTCATCCCCCAGACATAGTGGAAAACTCCAATTTAACCACCCAGAGCATGAAAACTTTAATTTACCCTCATTTTCATTCAGAAGGTGATAGCAAATGGGGGGCGCATTGATTTTTTTTTTTTTTAACCTTCTTAGTAGTAAATAAGGGTAAATTGATGTTTTCACACTTTTGGAAGGTAAATTGAAAATTTTCATTCTAATTAAGGGGTAAATTGAAGTTTACCCAATAATAAATGAAAAATTATTTTGATTTAAGAAGTACATTTACAAAATAAAATTTAGAACTACAAAGAAAAATACATTTAAAATAAAACTTTAGATTGATGTGAGATGAGAGTTGAATAATTTAAAAAGATACAAATAAAAAAAATTTAAAAGCAAATGTTTGGATGCCCTTTCTTCCTCTTTCTAAGAACAAAAATCACTCGTGTTAAAGCTTTAAGTTCTTTTACACCTTGAGGTTGCCACTCTATCATCCAAAATCTTACTTGGGGGTAGCTTTATCTCTCTCTTTTTGCTCCATCCAACCCTACGCCCTTTTTTCCATATCTGCTTTCTTGCTTAAGAGGCTATTTCATCGTCTTCTTCCTCCATTTTTACACCTCCATGGAAGATCTTAACCATCTCATCTCCTAAAAAGCCTTTTCACTTATTCTTCTCTTAGAAAACTCATTAATCTCCATAAGACCTACATCTCCCTTATGTTATTATTTACCATAAATAGCCTTTTATTGAGATTTTCTTCATATTGGAACGGGAATCATGTAATACTTCGCATACGTAGTGGATTGGAGATGATTACTCCCATGGATGTAAGCTAAAAGCCGAATCACGTAAAATATTGTGTATTCTTTATTGTTTTTGTTTGTTTTCTGCTTATTATGATGGTTTTGATGCACGGATTGTATTTCATATATGTGCTCACCCGAGGTAAGCTCTCTAGGACTATCCTCGAGTTCGCCAGAGCCACTCCCTGAGCTCTCTTGAGCTCCCCATGTCAACTCTCCAAATTAACTCTCATGAACTCCACAAGCTCTCTATAATATTCCAAACCCAAAACACAGCAGCTCACCTCCCAGATCACCTCAGCTATACCTCATGTCTTGAACAACAAAAATAAACACCTAAACCTTTACCGGTGAGAACAAGCAGTTAATGGTTCGAATCAGGTCATAGCGAAAATCCGGTTAAAACAATTCCTAAGGCAACCATCGAAACGAACATCGGCAAAAGGACTGCAAAGGTTCCAACAACCATGGTATATTGCTTTCGTTACCTGCTAGTAATTTAGTAAGAAGACAAACTTTTCTTCTTCATACAAACATCAAAAGATATTAATGAGTTAAAATCAAGAGAAAAATCCCTCCAAAAAGCATTGCATTCATGTGTTCAATTAATACCTTGAAATTAAGAAATTAAGGAGGGCTATGACTAGATATTTGAGTTGTTTTCAGTTCTTAATCAGGAGCATCAAAAGCCATCTCATGATTCAGATTCACGTTTATCTGGAGTGGCACTAAGGTGTTTTGAAAACCAAGAACTCATGATATAGAAAAAATGTCACTAACAGTCCACGAGATGTGTTCCCAGCCCACCTAGACATATAGGTCTGGACTTAAAACCTGAAGTTGTTTTCTGCATCTAGAAATGCTAAGAACAAGGAAACTGCAAAGCCAAAGCCCC